>MU866226.1:0-77044 GCA_033296915.1 Triangularia setosa | reverse complement strand
ATAGAAGGTTCTGGAGTAGTGGTCTGTGCGTTCTGGGAATAGCTTCATCAGGGCCGAGGGTTGCCGAGGTCCCTGCCAGGGCTCAGCCCGTTACATATACTACAGCATTCCTCATAAACGCAGTAGAAAAAGTATAACTCGTCAAAACTTCGTCCAAATTGTGACGAGAAAAAGTGAAATTTGAAAAATGTACGCCTTCTGCGTTATTGGGTCATGTGTGTCCAAGCTAGTAACGTCGGCTGTTTGATGACGAGCAACAGGAACCGGGATTAGGAGAGTGTATCGTAACCGACTCGAACAAGAAGAGCCTTGTTGGGCACCTGTCCTCAGTTGAGTAATCTTGCAGCTAAGCTTCTTCACAGGTCCTTATCCCACTTGACCAAACAAGTGGTGGGTGATATCAATGTTGACTGCTCCTTCCTTGGCGATTATAAGTGGGAAGTTGTGACGCCCTTGGATCCTAATTCAACACCCATTCATTGATACCGCCTAAAAACATTCTCTCGCCGTACACCGCGCTCTGTACAACAACCATATTCCATACACCAAACACACGCAACGCCCAATCTGTTAAGAAAGACAAAACCTACGCCGAATTGTTTTACACGCCCCCGCCTATAAACCCACAGAATATGAATACATGTACACTCACTCCCTCACCCCATCATCACCTCAACCTCCTCACCATCCCCATCTCCTCCTCTGGCTCCTCCACCCCAGCCGCCTCCCTCGCCATCCTCAAATCTCCCAAACTCAACCTCAACTCCCTAGCATAAACCCCAAAACCCTCCAACAACCCCCTCAAGCTCCACTTTAGCGCCTCCAAAATCTCGTCCACCTCCTCGCTCTCCCTCTTATTCTCCGTGTCCGTCCAGCTCACCTCCACCCCCCCCTTGAACTTCTCAATCTTCTTCACCAACCCGGTCAGCGTCCTCATCAGCTCCGCCACGTCCCGTTGTACATTCCCGTACTTGTCCTCCTGTAGGCTCTTCACCGCCAGCCCACTAAGCGCAAAGGCAGCATTCGCGTACAAGCTCGGCTCTCCGTACGGCTCCCCCAGCACCACCTTGGCGGCTTTTCTCCGGTACGTTTGCCTGAATGGCCAGCCAAGCGGAGACTCGAGGAACTTGGTGGCAAAATCTTTGGCTAGTCCTTCGGTGTCCTCTGTGCCAGTGGCCTGTTTCTGGGCTTTGATCAGCTCGTCCTTGGCGTATTCTGCTATTTTCTTCGCGGCAGGACTGAGTTGGGAAGGCTGCCCCGGATCGGTGGCAACTTTGCTGACTGTTCGCTCGATTGCCTCGCGGAAACCTCTTCTTTGAGGGCTGGCTTGGAAGACGTCCTCTTCTATGGGGGTTGTCTGGGTGAGGCGTTTCTTCTCGGGGACTTTTGTTTGCTCGGTATACGAGACCGGTGCGGGGACGGTTGGTTTACCATATTTGCTGTAGTTGTCGATTCTGGTCTCGATTTGTTGGAGGGTGTCGATGCAGATCTTGTAGACCTGGGACCACATAGATCCATTCTTGCGGTCAATGTCCTCGTAGATGGCCTTGCGTCTGTCGGTGAAGTCGCGGGCGATGTAGGCTAGTTCCCACATGGCAAAGCACTGTTTTTTTGTTAGTCACCTACAGCCATATGATAGAGGTTTGAAAGTGACGTACCTGAATGGACAACTTCTTGGCCTTCAGCCCGTTAAGGAGACTGCCGTTGGGATCTTTCGACTCCGAAGTAAGAGGCTTGTTGTTCTTGAGAGGATTCTTGACCATAAACAGCGAGAACGCCTCGTTGCCGAGCGTCCACACAAACGTGAGTAGTACACTAGTCCACAAGCACCGCAAGATAATAGGAAACGAAAAGGGAAGCGTCTGGGGCGTCATGTTCGTCTTTGGGAGGTTGTAAACTGGTCGGAAGAACGACATCGTCATTCTCCAGATGAATCCCCGCAGGAAAAGCGAGTACGCGACCATAGTCGCCGTGGTGGACGTTAGAGCCTGGGTCATGGTGAATACCAAGATCTCGGGCAGCTTCTGAGCTAGCTTCTGGAGCTGTGTATTCGAGTCCCTATCCTCGGCGTTGGTGTTACCGTCTGCATTTTGGGGTTTCGCAATGCCGTACGTCAACCGGTCGATATCGCCAGCCAGGTGTCTTATACCGTGCCAAACTCCCACCAACACACAGTGTGTCGTTAAGAACACGGTCCTTTCGTTTAATCTTGCGCGATCGGCGTGGTAGTAAGAGATGTATTCCAGCCCTGCGTCCTCAGACACACACCAGAGGTAGACCTGGCTGAAGCCCCATGCTGAAATCGCATAGGTGAGAATCGTCTCGAGCGTGTTAAAGGACCGGAGGCTATCGAGAAACGTGGCAAAGGGAGAGTTTGTGGTGCGCACGCCGGGGTGGTGCTGGGCAATCCGGAGGATGATGATCAAAACGCCGCAGACGAAGAAACAAAATGTTCGAAAACCGGCTGGACCGAGAGGGAACCAGGCCCAGAGAACTGTTTATTTTCTCTTGTCAGTTTTTCCCCAACTCGATATTCGCATGAAAACCAGATCCGACTGACATGAATGCCAACTGGCCAGAAAAAGAGCCTCCAAGTAGGCAATCACCAAGATCACCAGCCCGCTCGTCGCAAATCTGCGCTGCAGCGCGGGCTGGAGGAAGTCCTTGTACGGCAGCACCCTCTCTTTCGCAGCCGTGGCACCCGCCATGTTGGAAGTCGCAGGCAGACCCAAGATAGCTGTTCGGCGGCGGTGGTGGTGCAAAAATGGCTCGTGTTGTTGCTGTCAAAAGCCGAATGTTGGGTATCAATGTCTGTATTTTGTTCCTTTGACCTCTTGGGGGGTCTTTGTAAATAAAAAATACCAAGACTTTCTCGCTGGAGCTGCACACTCCACACCATCCAGCACAGCGCACTGTCCACTGGAGACACCAAGAACGCGTCAAGCTTCGCTCCACTTATACTTGTGCATGACACATTCTGATTGGCTATACTCTCCAATTACGTCGTTTGACAAGGGGCCCGATCCGCTGACCAGTGCGCCGGTGACAGGCAACTGCGAACCACCACCAACTTGCATTTCCAACCTCTATCCAGCATTGATAAGACGCCCACGCAATCGCTTCCCTGCCGTCGCTCCTTTCCTGTCTTTTTTGCCTTTCAACAGAAAACCATAGTATAGCCCGCAAAAATGTCGTTCGACCGCCTCTCCGCCGCCGAACAAGGCCGCGCAGGCCGTAACAACCCCCCCGCTCGCTCCTCCATCGCCGGCGGGTCTTACACCGACGACCCCGACTTCACCCGCCTCTACCAGGACCTGACCAACAAGCTCTTCAAGCTCAATGGCAACAACCAGCGCCTCTCTGGGGAGATCTCCCACCTCGGCACACGGCGGGACACCCCCCGGGTCCGCGAGCGAGTCCACGAACTCATTGAAGAATCGCGGGATTTGTTCAAGTCCGTTGGCGAGGGCGTAAAGAAGATTCAGACCTGGGAAGATGTCACTGTAATGCCCCCCCCCCCTTTATCTATTTTTCAACCCCACTAATATTGAGAGGAATTAGCCCACCCAAAAATACCACCAACAAAAGCTCTCCCGCGACTTCACCACCTCCCTCACCGAGTTCCAATCCCTCCAGCGCACCGCCCTCGAAAAGCAAAAAGCCTCCGTCTCCGTCTTGCAATCCACACTCCCCACCTCGCCCTCCTCTTCTCAACAGCCCCCCCATGCCCAACCCCTCTCCAGCTCCCCCGGCTCTCAACAACAACTCCTGCTGCAAGAACAGGAACTCGCCCGGCTCGCCCCCCAGGACGAAGTTGACTTTCAGGAGGCCCTGATTCTCGAACGAGAGGAAGAAATCAGGAATATCGAGCAGGGAGTGGGCGATTTGAACGTCTTGTTCCAGCAGGTGGCGCAGATTGTGAATGAGCAAGGGGAGACGCTGGATACGATAGTGAACAATGTGGAGAATGTGAGAGACGACACGAGGGGTGCGGATAGGGAACTGAGGAGTGCGGCGCGGTACCAGAAGAATGCGAGGAGTAAGGCGTGCTGCCTGTTGTTGATATTGATGGTGATTTTGACGGTGGTGCTTTTGGCGGTGTTTTTGGGATAGGGGTAGAGAGGGCAGGGCTGACTAGAGTGGATCAGGGAACGGGTATTTTGATAAGGGAAGACGGGGTTTTCTGATGGATGGATTATGAAGGGTTGAGCGACGGGATACCGTTCGTGTCAGGAGTTATGAGAGGGAATGATTCTTTTTTGCGAATGTTTTAATGGTCATGGGATGGGCAGAATTCTTGTTTTATGCAGCGATTCCTGGCGCTCGGCGTTCGGGTCGCGCAAAGTAAATATGCTTTCGTCGAGTATTTTCCTTCAAGACTCGCTTTCTCCTATATGTACAGTGCGAAAATTTTAACAGTCATATCACATCTAGCTTATATATACAATTTCAGCGTTTCGTTGCCTTTTCCTTCTTGCCTCCTTGAGCAGCAAATCTAGAAGTTGGTTTTGCTGGAGTGGAAGTTGTTTTCGCTGGTGGTGCTGTTGCGGTAGGCTTGATCGTTGTCGTTGTTCGCTTGGTTACTGGCGTTGCAGTGGGAACAGGCCTAGTTGCTGTCGTGCTTTCAGCCACTGGCTTCTTCCGCTCCTGTGGCATGGGGTACACCATGTGCGACTCGTGCCTTGTGTGCAAAAACTCGTACCGAGGATGCACAGGCCGCAGCCAGTTTACCAAATAGCGCAGAATTGGACTGACCAAGGTGGTCGTGATCCAATAGAGGTGCATCGCTGCGGGTAGGCCCATCGTCAGCGGGCCGACGACAACAGAAAAGAGAAGGTTCATCCTCATCCCAGTGAGCATCAGCCGCTGCCTGAACTGAGCTTTCCACGGCATGCGGTCGTCGGTGTCAATTGGCATTGTCCCCAGAAGCTTGCCCCATTGCTTCCTGTCTCTGGGCATGGCATTGGCTACCAAGGCGGCAGAGAGCGCGAAGGGGAGGATGTGATAGGGATCGGCAAGGGCGAGGTCGGGTATCCAGAGTATGCCTTCCATTGCTGGTGGTGCGGTGGTGGCAGCGGTTGATACGATGTTCTGGCCGGCGACCTGTCCAGCGTGCGAGATGGCCTCGTTGAGGGTGTTGTCTAGAACTGGGCTTTCCAGTGGTATGCGCTTGATGGCTGAGTTGGCTAGCTCGACGGGGTCTACCTCTCCTGTAACCTTCTTCTCCCGAAACAAATCCAAAATGATCCCCAGAAGGCCGCCTGTGGCCGTGCTCTGCCTCCTGATTGCCTCGATGCCCAGAAGCCACAGGGGGAAACCCGCCAGCTGTGCTGCCAAGATGCGCCAGTTTTGCAGCTTCCACCGCTTCTCGAATCTCTCGTGTGCTTTGAATGCCACATCAGGCATCATCTTGAGGCTTTCGTCCAGCTTGTAATTCTTCCCGCGGTCTCTTCGGTGGAGGCCGTGGAGCATGAACGCTTCGAACAGAGGTTTCAGTCTGTTTCTTCTTTGGATGATATCCTGGATGTAGAGTCGTGTGGGGAGCCGGAAGAGCATGTTGAGAGAGATGGCGAAGAGGGGGATTGTGAGGTACCATGGGATGCCGAGGGAGGAGTGCAGGAAGAGGAGGTAGTCCTGGGTGGTGCTGATGGCCATGTCAAAGTAGCTGACGACGGAGAAGGATCTAGTCGTGAATTGGGGGTTGCCAGTGAGCTTTTGTTGTAAGAGTCTGGTGCCTGGTCTGAGAGGGGCGGATGAGGCAGGTGAGGTGAAGGCTGGGCGAGAGGCTCTGCTGTGAGCCGAGCTGAAGGGGCGGATGGCTGCTGGTATCGTCCTCGCTCTTTCTGCTGTGACTGATGGGGGGATGGACAGAGCCCCTGGGCCCCGGACGGCCCTTAGGTGGGCAATTGCTCTCATGGCGTGGGCCATGATGAGCGTGGGGTATGGGGGTATCTGTGTAAGTGGGAAGGGTGAGTGAGAGATGTTGACTTTGAAGGTCCCGAGAGAGACCCGAGCCTCTTGGCATCCACCCGCTAGAAGGGCAAGGGGAGCCCTGTAAGCCACTATATCTGGCCCGTGCTTTGATAGCTGCACGGGAACGTGGGGCGTGACAGGGAAGCTGCATCGTACGTCAAGCACCATCCTTGCTCTCTCAACTCATGCTCTGACCAGCTTGCAGCTTCAAGTCTTCTATTCACCTCTGGATGCGAGACTCAGAGCTCTCAACTTCCTGCTTCCGTCTCACATCTGCCACTTACTTAGTATTCTACTACGAAACCCCTAAGAAACTCTTACCTACCCATTCAGACGCCTCTGCTCCGTTTTGTTCTCTTCACCTCATCCAACAATTGGCTTGCCTGTTGTTGACATTCCCCACACTCCCCAGTTGACCCCTTTGACCATTGAAAGCATAGCGCGCTCCAAGCTCAGAGCTTCCCTCCCGAACCTCCCTCCTCCTCCTGGTCGCCGTGCCGCTTCCGCCTCCGAAATAGCTGGGCCTCTGCGTCCAACTTACGATCCTTTCATCGACGACGTCCAGAGCGAGACCATCACCCGGCGCCAGCACATGAAGGAGAAAGTCAAAATCCTCCGGAATGCCGTCCGCTATCTTTTCTCTCGTCGTAGTTCCCGCGCTATGTCTCATTCCCATCCTCGCCCTAGCGGGCCCGCTGCTGTGCCGCGCCGTCGGAGCTTTACTGGGGTGGTACCTTCGCAAGAAGACGGATGGTCGGTTGTCGCATATCCTCGAGCTCTCTGAGCAAGACGAGAAGAAGTTCCGGGAGCAGCAGCAGGCGCGGTGGAGCAGCGACAGTAGCAGCGGGAAGGATGAAGAGTGGGAAAAGGTGGACACATACACTGTTGGGACGTCCAAGAATGGGGACAAGGGCGAGGAGGACTGGGATGGTATCGTGGGCTTCTTCCACCCTTTTTGGTGAGTTTGACTGCCAGTATACTGCTGCCTGGGAAGAATATGGCTAACGAGACCTTAAGTAATGCCGGGGGAGGCGGAGAGAGAGTCCTTTGGGCTGCCATTCGCGCAACGCAGCAGCGCTGGCCAAAGGCTAAGTGTATAGTCTACACTGGAGACCACGATGTGAACAAGGACGCCATTCTGTCTAGAGTCAAGGTACGCCCATAGCCATCTATACATGCTCTGTGTTAATTGCTAATCTTCATCAGAACCGCTTCAACATCCACCTCCACCCCCCAACCGTCAACTTCCTCTACCTCACCACACGCCATTGGGTTCTCGCCTCGACTTGGCCACGCTTCACCCTCGCCGGCCAATCTTTCGGCTCTCTCATCATGGCATGGGATGCCTTCAGTCTTTTGGTTCCCGACATTTTCGTTGACACCATGGGCTACGCCTTTGCGCTCGGCCTCTCCAAGTTTCTGTTTCCCGAGATTCCCACCGCCGCATACGTACACTATCCCACCATCTCCACCGACATGCTCGAATCCCTCGACCCTTCCTCTATCGTTGGCACTCAGGGTGTAAACGCCGGCCAGGGCACCGGCACCCGCGGCAAGGCCAAGAAGCTGTACTGGACGTTATTTGCCAAGATCTATTCTCATGTTGGTGCCTCGGCGGACGTGGTAATGACCAACTCTACCTGGACGATGGGGCACATTCAAAAGTTATGGGGCCCCTTGCGGAAATCCAACAGACCGATCGCGGTCGTCTACCCCCCAGTAGCAGTCAGTGAACTAGAGCAAAAAGTGGAGGTCTCACCCGAAAGCGAAAAGAAGCGAGAGAAAGTCTTGCTATATATCGCGCAATTTCGACCTGAGAAGAATCACCAACTCATACTGCAGGCCTTTGCCGAGTTTGTCAAGACGTCAAAATCACCGGCAGCAAAGGAGGCGAAGCTGGTATTGGTGGGCAGCGTGAGGGATGATCAAGACTCCAAGAGGGTGTATAAGCTCCGGTTGTTAGTGAACGAGCTGCACATTAAAGACAGGGTCGAGTTTCACTTGGATGCGAGCTGGCCCGAGATCTTGGAGTGGTTGAGGAGGGCGAGTGTGGGGGTGAATGGGATGTGGAATGAACACTTTGGGATCGGGGTGGTGGAGTATCAAGCAGCTGGGTTGATGAGCGTGGTTCATGATAGCGGGGGCCCGAAGATGGACATTGTTGTTGATGTTGATGGGGGTTTTACGGGTGAGTACAATATGGCAAGAAACAGAAAGAGGGGTACTAATGATGTGATGACAGGCTTCCATGCTACCACTTCGAGTGAATTCGCAGAAGAATTTGCGAAAGCGCTGAGCTTGGAGAACCCGTTGGAGGTGAGATTACGGGCGAGGGAGTCGGCGAAGAGGTTTACCGAGGAGGAGTTTGCGAGGCGGTGGGTGAGGGAGATGGAGGGGGTTGTTGGGCTGGGGAGTTTGAAGGTGACGACGGAGAAGAGGAGGGTGTAATGGTTTAGGGATGGCTTTTTTTTTTATAAAAAAAACAAAAACATGGGAATAGAATACATGGATACCCTTTTCCTTGAATTTTTTTTTTCAGGCATTAATGGTGGGAGGTTGAAGGGAGGTTGGGTTTTGGTGTTGGTGTTCATGGTGAATTGGGGCTTTACGGCACTTTGATTATCTAGTATAATTTTAACCTTCACAGCTCATCGCTTGAACTGAATGAAGGAGGGATCAGGGGTGATATCTAGACCTTGAGTGGTCCGTGCACCAATGCTTCAACCACTGGTAAACTCTGCATTTCTCATCTCAAGCTCATGTTCAAACTCAAAGAGAAAACTTACACCCACCACCGCCACTCTCCTGTCAGCTGCAGGTACATGCAAGCTCAGACGAACTCATAGAAACATCTTGAGTGGGGTTTGGACTCATCGTCAAAATCATTGGCGGCAAAAGTTTTCATGAGACTCGGCGCAATCAGAGTTTTCTCCAAGACACCTTCACTCAGCACTTCCTGTTTCACTTCAGCCTCGCTGCGCTACCGCAGCCAATCATATTCAACCAGGTTCTGGTTAACAACCTCAACCAAGACCTCAATGGCTTCCACGCCCGCGACGACCGCAACTGGGGGTGGCGAGGGAGTCCAGCAGATCGACAGCTACAAGCTCCAGCATCAGCAGCAAAAACAGCAGCCAGGAAAGAGACCGTTTCAGAATGGACATGGTGGGGGAAAGGGTGGACGCGGTGGCAAGTTTAACAAGAAGGGAAAGAAGGCGAAGCCGCCCGCGGAAGGTGGTCATGATGAAGTTCTCCGCCTTGATATTGAGGCCTTGATGGCCAAGAGCAAGAATGAGGCTGTGGAGGGTGCTGAAGGTGAAGCGGCCGCGGAAGAGGCGCCCCTGCCAGAGCAAGGAAGCGAGGTTCTCGTTGAGGTAGTGGCACTGTCTTCTACTGGTGACGGCCTGGCAAAGATGAAGGGCTCCGACCACATCTATGTCGTCCCCTTCGCCATCCCCGGTGATATGGTCATGGTCAAGGCCTACCGCCACGAAGAAACTCACACCATCGCCGACTTCATCTCGGTGGTTGACCCTTCCCCCCTCCGCGATGACAGCCGTATTCAGTGCAAGTACTTTGCGAAGTGCTCCGGCTGCCAGTTCCAAATGCTGGATTATGCTGAACAGCTCCGCATCAAGCGCCAAACCGTCGTCAAAGCCTACCAAAACTTCTCTCAGCTCACCCCTGAGCTTGTCCCTGAGATTCTCAATACTATCGGCTCTCCCCTGCAATACAACTACCGCACAAAGCTCACCCCTCACTTCGACGGCCCCCGTAACAACCCCCGCCGCGGCCCCAAGAAGTTCTTGGAGTCTTGCCCTCCGATAGGCTTCACCCCCAAGTCCGCCCGCAAGGTCATGGACATTGAAGACTGCCCGATCGCCACCCCGGCCGTCAGAAAGGGCCTCACCGACGAGCGCAAGAGGATGGAAACCGAGTTCAACAAGTACTCCAACGGCGCCACCATTCTCCTCCGCGAAAACACCGTCCGCGTCCCTGCCGGCGCTGCACCCCCATCTGACCTGCCCCAAGACGCCATCGTCGTCTCAACGCCCGAGTACACCGACTACAAAACTCACATAACCGACAACAACGCCACCAGCACCGAATATATCGACAACTTCATTTTCACCAACCCCGCCGGGTCGTTCTTCCAAAACAACAACTCGATCTTGTCGCCATTTACCCAGTACATCAGGGAGCACATCCTCCCCCCTGCCTCGTCTTCATCCCTCCCAATCAAGTACCTCATTGACGCCTATTCTGGGTCTGGTCTATTCACCATCACCCAATCTAGCTTGTTTCCGGGAGGTAGTATCGGTATCGACATCGCCGAGGGATCCATCACCTACGCGAGGAAGAACGCCAAGCTCAACAGCCTGGATGAGAGCCAGTGTAAATTCATCGCCGCCGACGCGCCAGAGTTGTTCAAGTCGGTGTCGGGGTATAACCCTGACGAGACGGTCGTGGTGTTGGACCCCCCGAGAAAGGGCTGTGACAGTTCGTTCTTGAGGCAGTTGCTCCAGTTTGGGCCGAGGAGGGTCATTTATGTGAGTTGTAATGTCCACACTCAGGCGAGGGATGTCGGGGTGCTAGTGAGAGGCGAGATGGAGGGTATTGATAATACCGAGGAGGTTGACGGGACGGAGAAGAAAAAGACGAGGTATGAGATTGAGAGCTTGAGGGGGTTTGACTTCTTCCCGCAGACGAGCCATGTGGAGGGTGTAGCGGTTTTGAACCGGGTTGAGGAGGCCTAGACTGGGCAGCTGTAAGGTATATGGTAATAAATAAAAGTTGTTTTGTTTTAGTTCCAGATACTTGGGTTGTCTGGCCATCACAATCTCGCAAACTGTATGTGATTATTGATCGAGCACAGTTATTTCATTTTTAGTACACTATGGTATCCATGTCCGTAGTTATACAAATTTGGGGGGGTATCATCCTTTCATCATCATCATTACTGTCCCTTACAAAACCCCTCTTAAACCTGAAAATGAGACCCAAACAATGCAACTCCTTGTTATAACACCTACCCAAGCACAACACCCTCATACGCCTCCTCACTCAAATACCGCCCCAACACCCCCTGCAGTGCCGCCCTCGACCTTTGAATAGCCGGCACAACCCCCTCAATCTGCCCCAAATTCCCCCTCATACTCTCCATGTGATTCCCAATCTGATTCGCCAGCCCCACCAGCTCCTCCCCCTCCCTGTCCTCTCCAACCCCTTCAAAGACACTCCCCCGAACTTGTCTCTCCTCCTCCGTCTTGATCACAACCTCCAGCCCCCTCTCCTCGTCAGCATCCCACCCCGTAGTGCTATTATCCTTCCTCCCCGGTGCAAGCACATGATCTCTCTTTCCCCTCTCCCTCCAACCCCTCGCCTGCGCCCTTGCGTTCTCCTCCAGTTTCCTCAGATTTTTATAATCCTGCTCCAGCATCGCCTCTTCCCTCTCCTTTTCTGTCTTCAACAGTTCCACGCTATGAAGTACAGGATCTAATTGCCTCTGTAAGTGAGAGCTGGCGTCGAGCACCTTTTCAAAGTTTAGTTCGGCTTCTTGGGCAGAAATCGACACTCCCTTTGTAGTTTTTGTCCCGATCGTCGCAGGAGGGAAAGGCATCCCCTTGACGAGTTTATTGTGGAGGCGACTGGCAAAGGTGCGGAGGATGGTTTGGGACTGGGTGTACCGGGTGGAGTTGGTGCCTAAAGATTCTAGAACGGGGATGTAAGAGTCGAGGATGAGGCTGTCGATTGTTGCGATGGCAGCGGGGTCGAGGGGTGTCCATTTGGAGCGGATGGTCGAGCGGGGGATGTGGAGGGTTTTGGGGGCGAGGTGGCGGTAAGGGGCTTTTGAAAGGGTATCTTGGAGGGGGGATTGTGGTGGTTCTTCTGCTTCTTCGGCCTTGGGTTGCGGTTGTTGTTGGATTTTCTTTTTGGACTGCTGCTTGCTGCTGCTGGTGGTTTGGTTCTGAGCTTCAGAGACGGAAACTTTAGTCAATGTCCCTCTAGGTCCTTTTTTAGACGACCGCTTCTGTGCTTGGTTATTAGATTCGGGATAGGCTTGAGCGGCGTTTTCGGCACTTTTTTGGCCTCTGCCGCCTCGGCGAACAGAGTATTGGCCCTCTTCTTGAGTCTCTTCCTCCTGTTCAACCACAGGCTCAAGTCTACCATTAGATTTTGAACCGTTCTTAGCGCTCTTTTTCTTGTTCTGAGGCTCAGGCTCTGCTTCTGCCTCTTCGCGGGACGCGTCCTCATTGAAAATTCGGCCTTTCCTCCGCCGTCTTCCGTCTGTCTCTGTTGGCTCTGCGTCTTGCAATTCTGTATCTTCCTGCTGTGTAGGAGCTGCTTTCCTTCCGGACCGACCCCTTCCTCTCGGCTCTTCTTGCTGCTGCTGCTCTTCCACAGTCTCAGCTGCTTTCGCCCTCTTTCGTGGTCTGGTTTCAGACTGTTCGGGCTCATCAGGCCCAGCATCTTGGCTCTTTGCCGGTCGCCCCCTCTTTCGCCTAGAATTTGGTGATTCCTCAGGTTCGGCTACTGCTGGTTCCTCTGCCTCCGGGATACTCGTCTCTTCTAGTGATGCTTCGACCTCTAGTGATCGTGGTTTACGCCCTCTTTTCTTCGGCTCCGTACTCGAAGACTCGTCGGCCCGGGCCGCACTGTCTTCAGCCTCTTCCTCAAATCCCTGTGTTTGCAGGGGCCTACCTCTCCTCCTTGGCGCTGTTTCCCATGTATCCACAGGCTGTGTCGATTCCTCTTCGACTACTGAGACTCCATCCGACTCTGCAGTTTCGGGTTTTTTCCGTAGTCTGCCTTTTCGTTTTGGTGCTTTCTCCTCTGCTGCTGGCGATGGCTCTGGGGCTGGCTCTTCGGGCAACGATTTATCGCTTTTGCGCGGCCGGCCTCGTCTTTTCGGTGCCGTTTGAGCTTCCACATTATCATCACGAGAATTTTGCTGAACAGCTTCCACTCCACGTGTAGATAGGTTCTCGTCGGGTTTCGACGCGCCCGCTGGCCGACCGCGTTTTCGCTTTTGATTCGGTTCGTCCGGCGCCTGATGCCCATGTTAGAAAAATATTCTGAGATTGAAAGAAGGATTACATACCATAATGATAGGAAATATCTAAGCGCCGGCCCAATGTCTGTTTGTTGGTGTTTGTAAACGGATTTGTTGTCTTGCACCTTGAGTCTTCAAGCCCCTCAAAATGCACCAGCCACAGCTTGGGACGCGACTTTACCGAATTTTGACCCCACTGCGCGCCCCTGTCTGTGTAGAGTGTGGCTGGAGTTAAATATCCATAAATTTGTTGCCCAGCAGACAGCTGGTTACCCCGGGCTGGCGGACCGTCAGTCACGTCCTTTAGCCGAAACAGGCTTAACTCGCATGACACCTTTTTACCAGCACCCTGGTTCCCCCTCTGAAATCATCACAAGCGCGTCCTCATCAGCGTCGTAATGAAGATATCCCAACATTCGTAATTAAACAAACGAGCTAGACTAGAGCGGGCACGCGTCCATAGGGGACCAGACCAGACAAGGGTAGTTTCACGTCTCCATCTTGTGTCGCGATCGATTTGCGACGAGCCTTTCTTTTCTGTCCCTTCGTAAGAGAGAGGTGTACTTTCTCCAGGCAGCTTCTCCATCTTCTCCTGCTGCACGTCAGACCACCCCTCATTCCTGACTGCCTCTCCTCCACCTTTCACCTTTCACAACCTTCCATCAATCTTCCCCAAGATAAACTTTAGCCTCTTGCGCCTCTTCTCTCGTGGACAGCTGTCAAGAAGGAAGAAAGTGCCCGATCTAAGAAAGGGTTCCATCAATTTCTTTTACACACTGCTGTCACCCTTTTTAATCCATCCTTCTCCCATACACATCTCCGGAGATAATTAATTGGTAATCCACACCCAACACCAAACACACCAGTCACAATGCGCTTCTCAACAGCCGCCGCCCTCATGGCCTTAGGGCCCCTCTCCGTCGCCGCCGAGTCCCCCTTCGAGCAGTACAAGGCCAAGTTCCAAAGCTTCCTCTCGAGCTTCTCGGGCAGCGCGGGTATCCCCGAGGCCGCGGATAACGTCCAGGTCCCCGTCAACACCAAGTCCAAGAGCAAGACGGTACAACCTAAGAAGATTGACACCTTGACTCTCAACAACTGGAAGGACACCCTTTACGGCCCTGTCCATGCTGAGGCCACGATTCCAGAGGAGTGGCTGGTGCTCATCACTGGTGGGAATAAGACTTGCTTCGGTATGTGTCCCCCTTTCCAATCCCCCTCAACAAGGACAATTACTGATACAGTTTCAAACAGGTCGCTGCGACCAACTGGACACCGCCTTCAACGAGTCCGCCCTCAAGCTCGCCTCTCTCAAGCCAACCCCCCACAACCTCCACCTCGCCTCGGTAAACTGCGACGACGAGCCTGTCCTCTGTAACTCCTGGTCTGCCTCCACCGGCGTCGTCTGGCTGTTCGAGGTTCTTCCCACCCCCGCCGAGACGGGGCTGTATGTCAAGCGCTTGAACACCACCACTGTTACGTCCCAGGACATTGTCGATGCGTACACCGCCCCAAGGGAGGAGTGGCGCAAGGTGGACAGTGACAGCTACTTCCACCCTATTGACGGGTTCTTCGCCAAGAATGGGCTCGCGGTTCCCCTTGGGTGGTTCTTCTGGGGGCTGAACGCTGTGCCCAGCTGGGTTATGATGTTGGGCGTGAGCTTCATTTCTCGGTCGATGATGAACAAGCGTGTTGATGGCATGGCTAACCGGCCTCGTCCTGCTGCTGGCGCTCCTGGTGCCGCTGCTCCTCGTGGTGCTGCGCCTGGTGATGGCCGCTCATAAAGCGGTCAAGGGGAGGGAGTGTTTGAAAGTGTCCCACGGGGTTGGGTTTTGAAGAGGGAGTGGTCGGTGTTTGCTAGGGTAGTTTATAGTAGTGTTGTGTAATTGTTTTTCCCAGAGAGAGAGAGCGCCGGAATATATCTTTTGGGTTTCTTGTTTCTTTTTGTTAAGGCTGGGAAATACGGGATCCGGAGCGATTGGCAAATGGAAAGTTTTTGTAAGAATAGCGCACTTTTTTCTCTAATGGGGAGGTTATAAGCCGTGCTATTTTTTATAGGGGAACGAATAGAGAAGAATTGTGAGCCAACCCCCCCCCCCCCCCGAAATCAATTCTTCTCTTTGCATATCTCTTGTAGACTTTGTAAGCCCTCTAGGACCTGCTCTGGTAGTTTTGGGTTGGCGAGACGCCCATAGCGGAGGTCACTTAGGTCGCCGACTGTTTTCTGGACTGATGATAATAAAGAGGCTTCCTCTCCTTGGATGAGCTGGAGTTGGGACTCGAGCTCGGAGATGGCGTCTTCTAGAGCAGGAAGGACGGATTGGAGGGTGTGCTTGGGATTTTGGGAGTCGGGGAGTGTTCCAAGCTATATATTGGCGGGGTAGTCAGTTTCGATCACTTTGCAAAGATATTCTCATCCATTTCTATTTCATAGAGGCCCTGTATTGGATATATAGAAAGATGAAAACTAACCATCCTTTCAATCTCCAACTCGTCGTCCTGCTCCTGCGCCTCTGCCTCACGTCGTGCCTTAAGTACATGCCGCCGTAACGCTTTCCCCTGCCTGGCCTCTGCTTGGATTTCTTCTGCCACGCTGTCTACGAGGCTGTTTCGCTGGCCCTGGAGGTCGCGGTAGAGGGAGCGAATGTGGGGGGAGGGTTGCAGCGGCTTGGGGAAGAGGGTGGTGAATTCTTCTAGGGAGATGATGGCGGGGAGCCGGGCGGGGACAAGGAGGTAGTTGGTGAGAATTTTTTGTTCTGTTGGTGCCATTTTTGCCTGTTTGGTTTGTCTCTTTGTCGTGAGATTTGGTTGAGGAGTTGAGATGAGTGAGATGAGTGGCGGTTGAGGAAGGCAGTACCCCAGGAGAAACAGCGTTTAGTAAAAGGGTTGCAAGCTGGAGAATTCGTCTGGTGAGTCTGGCGGGTTAGTGAATGAGATGGGTTCATAGAGAAGCGTAGAAATGAAAATTGAATGACGCGTAAAGTGGTTTGCTGCAGGCAAGAGGGAGACATGGTGAGGTCGCAACAGAGGCGCTAGGGGGGGGCTGCATCGCGTGTTCCCGTGATCCGTGCTTCTCTCCTTGGTTCCTATCAACTCCATCCCTGGCCGTCAACAAGCCAAACCCCGAACCTTCCTGAGTTCACTCACCCATCGTCGACACATTGCCAACGCCGAGATTTGACAAACTCTAATCAGGAACATACGATTCTCCACCGTTTGCGACTGTTCTCACGCCGCTGAGCTTTTTCCTTGCTGCCTAGTCGTCCATTTTTCTTTTTTCTTCTTTTTCAAGACGGTAACCACCTTTGTTGAATCTTACTGGTCGCCCATCCTCATTGACACTTCTTTAGTTGTCTATCAAGCTTTTGACGCGACCAAGACAAATCGTCAACAAAAAAAAAAGGGGAAAACTAGATTTTCAGCATGGCTCCATCCAAAGCCTCCCAGGCTCCCTTTGTCAAGGATGAGCGGGTCCTCTGTTTCCACATGGAGATGCTCTACGAGGCCAAAATCCTCGATGTTCAGGCTGCCGACAACACTGATGGTTGGCAATACAAGATTCACTACAAGGGCTGGAAGTCCAGCTGGGATGACTGGGTCCCGCAGGACCGGGTCCGCAAGTTCACTGATGAGAACAAGGAGCTGGCTTCGCAACTCATGGCCCAGTACAAGAATCTGCAGTCCGGCAAGTCAAAGGGCCCCAAGAAGGGCACGACTGCCACTCGCGCCGGCGGATCCGACATGAGTTCTGCTCGTGGTAGTGAGGAGCGTACTCAGCAGGGGACAACGACAGTCAGTGGGCGCGGCAACCAGAGACGTGCCCGTGATTATGATCTTGAACAGGTGAGTCGGCTTTTTGCGTACAATGTATGTCTTTTTTTGCGAGGAGAGATGTTTGAATTCTGCGACATAGAGCTGTTGAGCGAACTTTCGGCAAGTGCCTTCCTATTTTGCCTTTCACACAACTGCCACCTGCCACAACCAAAATTTTCCATGCTCTCGAGTTTGTTGCTGTTGTTGTTATTGTTGTTCTTCATACGGCCCGGCCCGGACAAGTGCCCCAGGGAGAATATCCAGGAGAGGTTTCGGTACCCAAACATCACTTTTAAAGCATAGCTTTGGAGCATACTTTGAACTTGGGACGGTGAGCCACTGGTGAATCAATACTGGGTCAGGGGATCCAGCAATGCCACCTCGACTCTGAGTGAATTTGGGGGAGCACTCTCTGGCTTCCACCTCAGGATACGTCCCGCATTCAACATCACACACAATACTGGCTTGGTCTTGCTCCCTCGGCGAGTGAATTTCTGAAAAGAGGGTCTGCATCTTGGTCCATGCTGTTGCCAACTGCTCGACGGTTCCAAGTCGATCTTCAAATCACATTTCTTGGAGCTGCTCAACCCACCCAACTCGGCGTCGCGGATCCCTTTCCAACAATACCAGCATTCACAACACTACGACATCATCACATCTCCACATCCCGGCAAGGGAAGCAGTCGCCGGCCTGATCAAGTCTCACATTTAAAACCTTGAGGTTTTCGCGATCCGCCTTCTCAATGGCTCCCATACGAAGAACCACTCGCGTCACCCGTGCCCGCACCGCAAAGATGGCCGCCCCCAAGAAGGACGAAACCGTCGAGGAGAAACTGGCCCGCTACGCTGCTAAAGCTGATGAGAATGATCACCTCTCCCGACTCCCAACTCCAGCGACCTCTGTCTACGTCAGAAATGGCCGGATCAACTTCGACGACCGCTATGTGATGAGACCCCAGCGCACTGACAAGGGCAAAATCGGCATCAATCATCCCAAGATCGTCAAGGCCAGGCAAAATGGCGTCGCCCACTTGGCACAGATTGAGCGCAACTGGGAGTACATCGACCCCAAGTGCAACCCCCCTCTTGCCGGCATTCCTGCGCATATTCGTTATGCCGACCGAGTCCCTCACTTCAAGGCTGGGCAACCTGGGGCCGCTGATACCCAGTTGAAGTTCAAGATCGCCTCGGGAATTCTTCATGACAAGCTGAAGAGAATTCTGTATGCTGTCAACCGGTTCATTCTTGCCATCGGGGCTGGTCATGAGGTTGATGACGATGCCAGTGAGAACACGACTCCCTTCGCCTTCGAGCAGGCCTTCACTCTTCCTCGCTTCTGGTTCTCCGCTCAAGAAAAGGTGCTGGCCCCCAGGGCTTATCGACTTAGGGTTGTTGATCCCCTCGAGGAAGCCTCAGATTCTGTATGTTTTACGATCATCTTGACGGCAACCTTACAGAGACAGTGTCAGAAGGATACGCCTTTTATCAAACTCTTCTCCTCTCTTTCCTGCATCATCCTCGCAAGCACGTCTAAGGCATCGCGCAGCTTCGATGTCTGGTCGTTCCAAGTGGATTGGCCACAGTCAAGCACGCATCGCATCCCGTGTTCAGTGGCATGGCGCTTTCTTCATTCGAATTCATTCTCAAAACTGTACAGCAAGCTAACATGGTATATAGGAGGACAACTTTCACAATCGCCCGTCGATCAAGATCCCTCTGCAAGATCACATGAAGGCTCTTTTGGTTGATGACTGGGAGAATGTCACCAAGAACCAGCAGCTAATCCCGCTGCCGCATGCTCATCCAGTCAACGAAATTCTGGATGATTATTTGGCATATGAGCGCCCCCATCGCGAGGAGGGTTCTTCGGCCTCTGACATTCTGGAGGAGACTGTTTCCGGTCTTCGGGAGTACTTCGATCGGTGCTTGGGCCGCATCCTGCTCTACAGGTATGTTCTTTCCTGACCATGTTAAATGAGCAGCTTCCTAATTTATATGTCAGATTCGAGCGTGGTCAATATCACGAGATGCACCAGTTGTGGAACTCGGTCTCCGACACCAAGCACACCTGTGCCAGTGACACCTACGGTGCTGAGCACTTGACTCGTCTACTTGGTGTGTTTCAATATCCAGTCTCTCCATATTTTGGTTGACCATTCTAACCATGTGGCCCATATAGTCTCTCTTCCGGAACTTATTGCCCAGACGAACATGGATCAACAGTCTGTGAACCGCCTTCGCGACGAGTTGGAGAAGTTTACGACTTGGTTCTCTCGTCACCACTCCCGGTATTTTGTCAGCGAGTACGAGCAGCCCGGCAATGACTACGTGGATGCGGCCAAGAGCACTTAGGACAATGCTCAACCCTCTCCCAGCTCGTCAACTTTGTCGGAGCTCAGCTCGCCCTCCGAGTCATCTGATTAGATGGTTGTGGTAATGGGTTGCAGGCTCTCCCGCGGTAGCCATCAACACGGATTGAAAAGACATCATTCGGTTTATCCACTTGAATGAGGGTAATACTCCAGCCGACAGCGCCTTTTTTTTTCCCGAGTCTTGCTAGCCGAAGGACGATGGGCCTGTTTCACATTCATCACCAATGTCAATGTTGCCAACCTTGACATTCGTTTGGCAATTGACATCAACCTCACATGTCTATCAACCATTATTGTATCACCAACTACACGACCTTTGGTTTCTTCCTCGGCAATACATCTGGACATACCTGCTATCACTCTCCAGTTTTAGCTTGGCCGCTTTTATTCCTCTGGTCAACGCCTGAAACAATCGCCAATCTGGTTTTGAACTGACGAGAATGATCGGGAACAAAAAGAGAGGTATAGAGTGAAGAACTAATTATCGATCCATCACACTACATGTCTTACACACGCCTCCATCGCAAGAACTGGAGTTTTAGAAGCCTTTTACTCACCAGCGATATGCTCTTTGCTTTCTCCTTCTTTCTGGGCTTCTTCTGGTCGTTCAAAGGGCCAGGAAATGATATTAGCACTAGGTCTTCTGGGTTTTCTCGCTTTTTTCTGTTTTCCACTATTGTACTGTAAGGATTTTCGATAATCAATCAGCAAAATCACATACTGGCGCCGCGTAGCAAAATAGGAGTCCAGTTTTCGTTTTTCGTTTTCTCGTTCACTCAACAAGAAAAAAGTTTTTGGTTTATCATCTGTTCGTGGGGGTGAGAAGAGATACTACGATACCGACTGGATAAGAACCCTAGGGGAGCTGCGGACGATGAGAAGAGGGAGGGACAAGGGTGAGTTTGGACTTGAACTGGGGAAAGCTGCTGACGCTTCGGGGGGTGTTTTTTTTATTTTGTTGGCGAGAAAGGGTTAGACGAATAAGAGGCTTCTTTTAAATTGGCGATTCGCATGTGAGTGATGTGGCGTGTTGTGTTTTGGAGGTCTTGTGATTTTAACATCCCGTCGTATTTCGGGTTCTTCCGAGAATTTGTTCGCGTCCTGACCTACTGATGTCGTTTGATATCAGCTTCCCTGGTGACTGGAAAACAGCTGCGTCCCAAAGACTTCTCTCTCTCATTTATCTTCAAGGTCAACAACATCACAGGTCCGCGTGGTGTGGTATATATAATGCCTTGAATGTTTTCATTTTACTTTCTTTTCCCAGCTTTTGGTATCCTACAACAAACCTACACACTCTCTCCCAATTCGTTTTTTTCCCGTTTCCCACTTTATATCCTAACCTCCCCCCCATTCTCCCTCGTCAACCCCTCCACAACCTTGCTCTCTTCCGGTTCCCCCCTCAACCTAGCCAGAACCCTCCCTCCCATTTTCTGTCCTTCATCCTCCATCCTCGGCGCCATCTTTTCCAGGTAGAACCCACTGTCAGGTCGCCGCTCAGCCTGGACTTCCCATTTGGTGAGCTTCTTGTCGACCTCCTGGACTTTGACGAGCTCCTTGACCTTCATGATCATGCCTGCGAACTGGGCTTCTACGGGGTGGTAGACCGTCTGGGAGCGCTTGTGGAGGCCGAGGGCGGCGAGGACGGCGCGTGTGCGCTGGGGCAGGCCGATGGCGGAGCGGTGGAGGGTTATGCGGAAGTAGGACATTTTGTATTTATCGGAGGGGTGGTCTGTATTGGGGTTGGGAGCTGGGAGCGAGGTTAGTAGAGGTTCAGGCAGAGGTAGGGTAGAGTTTAGGAGGGGGAAAAGTCTTCTCTAGAAGTGTAATGGCACTCCGAGAAGGAGAGAGCATAGCCGGAGATGCTGGGGCTGGGGGGGAGAGGGATAGAAGGGGGGAAAGGTAAGGAGAAAACTGACCCTTCTTATCTCCTCGTGTTTCTCTCTCTCTCTCTCTCTCTCCTTTCACCTGGTTGTTATGACACCAGTTCTCAGCTCTGACACACACGAGTCGTGTCTAGATCGGTCCCAAACAGCCCTCTCTTTCGGTCAATCGGGGGGTATCGAAATCCGGCGAGCAGTCAATCAATAACAGCAGCAACAGTCGCGATACTGGTTTCCTATCGCAGTTCCCGCAACGCAATGGATCGTGCCAAGCCCCCCATCCAACGCCCCAAAAAAAAAGTAGGGACCCTAACCCCCGGCCGGAGAGAGAACCACAATTCAAAATTCTGCCGGATCTCTCCGCTTTTCCATGACTTTGCTGGACCGGAAAGTCAGGCTTTAGCGGGGTGCCCCACCAGAGCTCCTAGTTCTCAAGGTGCTCACTGCTTACCTAGACAGAAACGGCTTGCGCCGCCGGGAGCTCCGTCACTTGTTACTCTCAAAGTGAGGATGGTACAGAAGGGTGAGATACTTCCGACCCGACCGAGCCGAGGGGAATTTGAAAATGGCTGATGAGAGAAGCTGAGATTAGGTTGATAGTGAGGAGTGAGTGGTCTTGGTAACACGGAGTATACCCCCCCTCCCTTTGACACTCACCAAGGCAACATCCCCACGATGCCGACCGGACAGTTCGGCGATTCAGGTTTCTTGATCCTCTTTCTTGGTAGCTCTGGGGGTGAACTAGGTACCAGTACATTTCATCGAGGTGGGAAGTAGAGCTACTTAGGTAGGGTCCCATTTAACACGATATTCTAGAACAAGTTTGCGGTTCCACCCACTGGTTGACGAAGGGGGACTTTGTGTCACCATTCCAGGATCCAGTACAACCAATCCTGCGAGTTACGTAGGGGCCAAATTTTGGTAAACAGATCGTTTTGTCCATCAATGCCCGTTATTTGTCAATGGAACATGAGTTGAAACTCGGAGCTCTTTTCTGAGCGTGGGAGGTGAGGGTGGTGAAGATACCCCCGCCACGAAAACAGAAGCATTTCCCACCACTTATTCTGCATCAACTCGCAGATATCAAGTTGGCAAATAGTCGCAATGGTGGCGGGAAATGGATAGGGTCCAATTCCAAATAAATAAGTTGTTATCCTTGAGCCAAGCTGCTTGTGTATGAACCCCACGATGTCGCGTCCCTTAGATCAAGGCACCACATCAAAGCCAAGAAGCTCTCGCGGCTGCTTGTCAGAAGCCAAAATTCCAAATTCTCCATGACTAGCCCTCATTTCCGAGCTGAAACTGACAAGCAGTTCAGTTGTATGTTTCCAGAAGTCTTGGCGTACATGAATGCAAGGCTAAACCACCACCAAAGTAACAGCATGTAGAAATGTGATCACCTTCCCCTTTCATATTGATCTCCTCGCTCGCCATGTGGAAGATGGATCTATCAGTGTTGGACCCCGACGCAATTCTGAGCTGCAAGGAACGCCTCCTCCGAGAAACATGCATGGAACGTGTTATCAAGACAGTGAGGCTCAAGCTATCTTCCCTGGCTCCCATGTCGTGCAGTGGCAATCACTACACCATGCCGCACATGCCATGGGGGAGCCCCAAGTGCTGCGGGATGACGGGCATCACGTCAAACATAGCAGGTCCCATCTTTGTGAGGATGCATACACATCCACAGGTACATGCACATCGTTCCTCTCGAATGGGGTCCTGCTTGCAGCATCAAAGGCGACAGAAGTACAGTACGTGTCCCACTCTTCCAAATAGTTTAAACCTCAATTGGGATTCATAGTGCACTGTACTATCGGCAAATCTTGTAGTGCTAGCCTAGTTGATGACGACAGTGACGCAGGGCAAGTCGGAGTTACACCTTGGGGTTGATGTTGACTGCTCTTTGATCGCCTGAGGGAATGATGACAAGGAAGCAGAGTACCTAAATGGCAGAAAGACAGAAGTACAGCAACGCAACATCGCTTCCATATCTTCATTAAAGTGCTTAGCTATGTAACAAAAAAATCACAACAAGAGGTGTTCAAATCCCATCCCTTGATTTCCCATCCATGACCCCTACCGTCCATCCGTACACATCCCCCCACGTCTAGCATCTTTTCGAACATGATTGCGTTGGATAGCAAACAAAAAGACGAAAGACATTAGACAACAGAGAGAAAAGAAATCATGACCAAATAATTCCATTTCGTCGACGGAAAAAAAAAACGTGAAGTTTCCTCTAAAAACCCATGTCCGTTTGCGCGCCAACTTTTGATTTGTCTAGCACCATCCCTTTAACCACGCCTTACATCTGCACCTCAACACGGCCCTCAGCGCCTGGAGGACCAGATTGCTGCAGGGAAGGAAGGAGATAGGTGATATCATCCCAAGGATGACGGTAGAGACCAGTGCGCAGTCTCTTCTGATCGAGATAATGGGCGATAAGACCAATGCTGCGACCAAGAACGAAGAGACCGTTGAGCACACCCATGCTGAGGTAATCCTCGGCCTCCTCAGCGGTGAAAGCACCGCAGTTTCTGACCAAATCCACAAAGCAGACGGCAATGCAGCCGTCGACGTTGAGAATGAGGTTGTCCTTCTTGGAGGTGGTGACGGTCTCGACGGCAAGCGCGTAGTCGAGGAGCTTGTGGTTGGGGAACTTGGCCTTGACGTACTCCTTGACGAGCTCAACACGCAAATCGGGGTTGTTGCGCGACTTAACACGGTGACCAATACCGGGGATGAGCTTGTTCGCCTTGCGCATGCTGTCAACAAACTCACGGGGGCTGAGCCCCTTGTCAAAGGCCTTGGTGAATTCCTCAGCAGCACCGTCGAGGGCACCACCGAAACGCGAACCAATGGTAAGGAGACCAGAGACGAGAGCACTGATCAGGTCCTTACCGGCACGGGTGGTAATAATGGTGTTCATGGCACCGGACACGGCAGGACCGTGATCGGCGGTAAGCATGAGAACCATCTCCAAGAACTTGGAGGCGTATGGAGGGAGGCGGCGGCGGAACCACAGAAGGGACATGACACCACCGATACCGATATCCTCCCTGAACACATCTGAGATGGGCATACCAGCGTAGAGGAGTTCTTGGCCACGGTCGTCGGAAATGGTGGAAATGAAAGCAGCAGGCTTGCGGATGAGACCAAGCTCCTGAGCCCACGAGTAGTCGATGGGGATCTTGGGCACAACGGGCTCAGGCTGGGGCTTGATGGTGCCCTCCTTAACGAGCTTCTCGTACACCTGCTTGAGGAGAGCGGGCATGTCCTCAAAGGTCTCGGGGACGTAGAAACCGGCCTCCTTCATGCTCTGGTTCTTCATCTTGGCAGTCTCGAGCTGAGAGTTGGCGAACGCACCGGCGTGGCCAAACTGGACCTCAGTCTTGAACATGCTCGCGCAGGTACCAATGGCCCACGCCACAATGGGCTTGGTAATGATGCCCTGCTTGACGGCATCAATGACCTTGTACTCCTCCACACCACCAACCTCACCGAGGAGGACGAGAATCTTGCAGCCAGGATCGGCCTGGTAACGCAGAAGGTGGTCAATGAAGGTGGTACCGGGATACCGATCACCACCAATGGCCACACCCTCGTAGACACCATCTGTGTTGTTGGCAATAATGTTGTTAAGCTCGTTGGACATGCCACCGGACTTGGAAACGTAGCCAACGGAACCCTTGCGGTAGAGCTTGGAAGCAACAATATTGTCCATCATACCACCAGTGTTACCAATCTTGAAGCAGCCCGGCTTGATACCACCGACGGTGGCAGGGCCGATAATGGTGACGCCCTTCTTGTTGGCAATGTGAGCAATCTCACGAGCACGCTGGAGGAAGCCAAAACATCAGTTTCTTGCCCAATTCGTTTTGGGACCAACTAAAGTACTCACACGCTCAGGAACACCCTCGGCAATGATGGCAATGGTCTTGATTTGGGGATACTCCATCAGCTCCATGGTGGACTGGTAGACTGAGCGGGAGGAAGCAAAGTTGACAACGACATCAACATCGGGGTGCTTGGCAATGGCCTTGGGCACCTCCTGGTACACCGGGAGAAGAGTCTCGCTGGTGCCCCAGTACATCTTGCTGACGAACTGGCCGCCGAATGTGTAGATGATGCCAGCGACGGAGGGGGTCGCCCGCTTGCAGATGAAGTCGAAGTCGAGCATGCCCTGCACGGCGCGGGGCTGCATGCCGTAGACGAAGCATCTCGTCTTGTCGTTGAAGAGAGCGTGGGCGGGAAGAGGGCTCAGTGGCCTGCTGGGGGCAGCGAATCTGCGGATGTTGTCGTTGGCAGACAGACCGCCAGTTGGGTTAGAAGCACCATTCGCACCATTGGTGCCGTTGGAGGCAGCGGGAGACATGGTGAGCTCTGTGTCTGTGAATGTGTAGGTTTCCTTGGATCCTTGGGGAGAATGAAGGAAAAGGAAAACAGCAAAGGAGGGAGGGCGGTGGTGGTGGAAATGGAGAAGACGAAGGGGCAGAAAGAAAGGAGGGAAAGGAGAACTGATGGGATCTCTGGCTGGAAATGCGAAAAGGTGGGTGGTGGGCGAGGTGGGTTGGGTTTTGGGGGGAGGTTTTTTGTCGGTCCTGTCCCTCTCTCTTTGACGGATGGGCTCGGGGTACCTGCTACTCGAGCTGCAGGGCGTGAGGTGGGCGAGAGCTCCGCAGTTTTAGTGAAGCAATGCCCTGGCGACAGCTAGCTGCTGGAATCCCAAGAAATGTTGCGGGCGCTAGCTGCAGCTAATTGGACGGACGCCAGGTCAACCATCCAACAAACACCGCCAGTTCCCCAACTCTTTTTTCTGCACCCTTGTCGCGACATGTCCGATCGCCCAGCGGACTTTCACCAATTCCAGCCAGGCGTGCTCTTTTGGCGACCAGCAAGCTATGACAGCGGGCGGCCATGGGTGGACCCCGCTCCCTTGGCAAGGTCTCGTGCGAGCCATGTACAGGTACCTGCGCGACCCGGAGCCACCAGAGCCACAGCATCATCCGATCTTCGCTGGCACCAAGCCCCGACACCCTTCCAAAATGTTCTTTGTGGGAGTCCCGGAATAGGAACCATCGGCACGACCACTCCAGCGGCATCGATTGACGATGAGACACCTTGGAATAGAAGGAGAAGAAAGACATGAGACACTGAGCTATAAACAGACACTGGCTTGACCAACACCATGCCGAGAGCACTTGCCAGCGCGGGGTACCTCCATAAGCTCTCCATAGTCCACGTTCTCAGAGACGGGATCAACTTTGATCTGACCTGGAGACAGGTATGGAGACCGGGGCCTGATCGGCAACGGCGGGCGGGGACAGGAGAAGGTCGTAAAAAAGGCCCAGCTAGTTTTTACAGGCACCCACACACGATCATACACATTTGACAGGCCAAGGGCCGACCGAGCCGGACGTATACACATGGCAGGCTGATGGCAGAACACTTGTTGCTCCTGTCGATGAAAATAGAGATGGGAAAGGGAAAAAGAGAGACACCCGTCAGACCGTCAGTCTGTCAGCCCGAGAGCCCGTGATACCGACGACCCCAGGTTATGGTTATACGGGCGGGAGCTGCTGCTCGGGGCCGGATGATCCCCAACAGCCTCCGCCTTGCGGACGCCGTGATGCAGGGAAACTACACCCGTAGACAGACTCAGACCTCGGGGACGTGCTCTGAATGAGGATGGAAGTCGGGCATCGCCAGAAGGAATAGGTTAAGGCACGTATTATATGCACCTTGACGCACACCTATTGCATGAACAGCACCTCGGTTTCATGAGTCCTACTACCGTCGTAGTCAGGTAGCTCTGCGCCGCCTGCGCGTCCCCGGCTGGATCCGAAACTCAGATTCAGCACGATTCGAGGATTTGAGGATTCGAGGTGAAGGGAAAGGGAAGGACATCAGGAGAAGAGTGAGACAAGATGAGCACAAACCAAACCCTGCACTGGATGCGGCGTTCGGTCGGGTCCCCCTCGACTAAGATGGAGAATTTGGGGGGGGGGGGGGGGGGGCTAGGCTTGGAGGTGTCACCGAAGTATAGGTACCTCGGGTCCCTTGACCGCCCCCAGCTCAATGCCCCGCTTGGGTCCAACCCACCAACCCCAATGGTTTGGCTGGTTTTTGGCGGGCGGGACATTGGTACCTTTTTTCTGGCCCATCCCCCCCAACCCAATCCCAAGGAAGCGACGGTCCCATTCCCTTGCGTGCCCGCCCAGAGAAAGAAGAGAAGCAAGCTGCTGCTCGTTTTCCAAATCACTCTCCTTTTCGATATTCTCATCCATCTTGTCCTCTCTCTCCCCCGAAGCCACGGCATTCCTCTCTTATCTCCTCATCCCTTAACGAATTGCCCCTCGTTTGAGCACTCGCCCGCAACTTTGCTCTCTCTCTCCAGTCCACTCACTCGGGAAGAAGCTTGGTAGCTCAATAAACTTTGGTGAGCAGCCCCTCGCATCCAATGCGTTTTTCTCCTCCTCCATCATCCTTCATCTGTCCACGGAGCTGACCGCAACCCAAGAAAACAAAACAGAAAGAAACCGCACAACTCACATCATGTCCGCGAAAAGCATTCTCGAGGCCGATGGCAAGGCCATCATCAACTACCACCTCACCCGCGCCCCTGTGATCAAGCCCAGCACTCTCCCTCCCCCTACCAAGCATAACCCCCCTCCCAGACTCGCCTCTCTTCACTTCCCTGAGGACCAGGACGTCTCTACCATTCTTGACCAAGCCGAGGTCACATACCCGTGGCTCCTCCAGGCTGATGCCAAGTTCGTCGCGAAACCTGATCAGCTGATCAAGCGCCGTGGAAAGAGCGGTCTTCTCGCTCTCAACAAGACCTGGCCCGAGGCGAAGGCGTGGATTGCTGAGCGTGCCGGCAAGACGCAACAGGTTGAGCATGTCGAGGGTGTACTCCGCCAATTCCTGGTTGAGCCTTTCGTACCTCACCCCGCCAACACCGAGTACTATATCAACGTAAGTGTGGCGCGAGCTGGTTGGTGTTCCGTGACGTGGAATTTTGGCGCTAACGATTTCCTTAGATCAACTCAGTCCGCGATGTAAGTTGTGTGCATCTCCAATTGAACCAAGTCTTGGCAGCTCCAATCGGAGTCCAGTGAGGACGGTGTTTGTCAACGCAGGATGCGGATGTTGAAAAATCGCATGGCGGATGAAGAAACAGACTCAGGATTGAAAACAGCGGGATTCCCTGAGGTTTTATAATCTGCAGCGATTGTTCATGCCGGTCCTGGCGTTGCGGGCCGCCTGATACAGGCTACCGCGCCGGACGAGCGGAAGGCTAAACCAGTTTACGCTGTGGATCTGGCGCCATCAAGTCTCAGTTGCACCTGTGCACGCTCCAGCAACCGATGCAACCGCAGCTATTACTTGCAAAAGCCTATAACTGACCATGATATCAGGGCGACTGGATTCTCTTCACCCACGAGGGTGGTGTTGATGTTGGTGATGTGGACGAGAAGGCTGAGAAGATCCTCATCCCCGTGGATCTCTCAGAGTTCCCTTCAAACGAGGAGATTGCTGCTACTCTCCTGAAGAAGATCCCCAAGGGTCTCCACAATGTCCTGGTTGACTTTAGTAAGTTTATGAGCCTATTTTTTCAAGCTTATTTTCACCGCATTTGCTTACCATAAACCCTAGTTGTCCGCCTCTATGCCGTCTATGTTGACTGCCAGTTCACATACATGGAGATCAACCCCCTTGTGGTCATCCCCAACGAGGATGCCACTTCCGCCAGCGTCCACTTCTTGGACTTGGCTGCTAAGCTCGATCAGACTGCCGACTTCGAGTGCGGTGTGAAGTGGGCTGTTGCCAGATCGCCAGCGGCCCTCGGCATCACTGCCCCATCAACAGCCAATGGTGCCATCAACATTGATGCTGGCCCTCCCATCGAGTTCCCTGCTCCCTTCGGCCGTGAGCTTAGCAAGGAGGAGGCTTACATCGCTGAGCTTGACGCCAAGACTGGTGCTTCCCTCAAGCTTACCGTCCTCAACCCCAACGGCAGAATCTGGACTCTCGTTGCTGGTGGTGGTGCTTCCGTCGTCTACGCCGATGCCATCGCCTCTGCTGGCTTCGCTGACGAGCTCGCCAACTATGGTGAGTACTCCGGTGCTCCCACCGAGTCCCAGACCTACCACTATGCCCGCACTGTCCTCGACCTTATGCTCCGTGCGCCACTGAGCGACAAGGGCAAGGTCCTGTTCATCGGTGGTGGTATTGCCAATTTCACCAACGTCGCCTCCACCTTCAAGGGTGTGATCAAGGCCCTCAGGGAATACGCCAAGCCTCTCAACGAGCACAACGTCCAGATCTGGGTCCGCCGCGCCGGTCCCAACTACCAGGAGGGTCTCAAGAACATGAAGGCCGCGACACAAGAACTCGGCCTTCAGGCCAAGATCTTCGGGCCCGAGATGCACGTCAGCGGTATCGTGCCCCTTGCCCTCATCCCTGGCAAGTGGGAGGCTGCGGGTATTGAGGAGTTCAAGGCCTAAATGTGTTGTTAGTATGAATGTCATGATGAAAATGCATTTGAGGGCCTAGGGAAATCTGCCATGTCTATCTTGTCTTCTCTCTGCCGTGGTTCTTTCTTCTTGTTATTGGGGCGCATCTTCATGCCGGGTGGGTGGAAGGGGAGAACGGAAAGAATGGAAAGGGAAATGGTTCTGTTTATTTGTTACAAACCGCTTTACTTAGAAAGTATAATAAAATGAGGGAGCGCTATGTAGTGTAGCTAGTTGTTGTGGTTTGAGATTTTTCTGTTGTTTGGCTGGCAAGTTAGATGGGGCGGAAAAGTTGAAATACATACGCTTCCTGATATTTTTGCTAGGACTGCGTTGTTGACTGTTTGGCTTGTTTGCTGCGTCATAGTTGCGCGAGACACGTCGAATAGATACTGCCGTTTGCCACTGATACCTGACCGCATCGTGAGAGTTGCAACGATACTATTGAGCCTCCAAGGTTGATGACATCTACACCAGCAGAATAGTGAAGAAATCTGCGTGGTGTCTTTTCCTGTTCTGAGAAAACATGACAGATGTAAGAGTAACAACAGCCAAGAATGGGTTGAGGGTTCAGATAAACAACAATCAAGATATCTCTTTTCTTTGCTCGCACCTCGAGGTTAGTTAGGTGACCATGATGAAAAAGATTGTGTCACTCCTAAAAGGGGTTTGAATAAGCTTACCATGAACAGAAATTAGGAATCTTGGCTAGGTACTGCGCAAGAAAAATCGAGTAGGTTAAAACCATGTGGAAAGCTTTTGAGAGTTTGTGGTAACTTTATGTAAGTAGAGAGAGAGCCGGTTGTTTACTACGTTGGTCGATCTGGCTCTGCGAGCAAGTTTACCATGTTGATAGCTACGTCGATAATGCTCATCTTCTTTGTGACTTGGTGAGTATATATATACTTCTAAGCAACTGTGTTGTCAAAGGAAGTTGGAGAGCGGATTTCTTGGCTAATAAGATGCTCAGTCGGAGGCGATCTCATACCAAGTAGATGAACTGGGTCATAAATATCAACATTCACGAAAGAGCGCATCAACATTATACATTTTACGTTTTCTATTCTCTCGCAGTATAAACCCACCTAGACTTCCTTCAACCTTCCCAAATGACCCTTTTCAAAGGCCTCCTTTCCTTGCCGCTCCCGCTGTCGCGCCGGACGCCTCATCCGCCAAATTATCCTCCACAGCAATGCGCTCGAAACTGCGGTGGTTGTACAAGCTCGCACGCACACACCCAGCGGACGATAGTTCCATGGAAAAGGCACGCCTAGAGAACAGCGGAGATGGTGAACGCGAGTTAACCAGCAAGGAAAGCAAACATTGCAAAAACTTCCCTTCTCTCTCATCCCCCCCACCACCGCCGCTTGCACATAACTCAAACCCAAAGTGCCTCCTCCTCCCCGTTCCATCGCCCACAGCCGATGAAGTAAAATATATACAACTCCCCCCTTTCCTCCCCTTTATACAAACACACCAAATAACCTCAACCAAAACTCCACGCTGAAAGAAAACAAAAAACAAAGGCGCAAAAGTGGTATCATACGTACAACATTTCCCATCTTTTCAAGTTGTTGTGCCAGAAAAAATAACCACACGCCAAGCATTAGATACAACAAACTTCTTCCTTCCTCCTCTATTCTTTCTCATCAAAGCAACCAACTATACACACACACACACACACACACACAGGTATCATCATAGCCGGCCAAAATTCCCCGCGCCAAGAAATTGCCACCAGAAAACTCCCAACCCAGCACATGTCAGGTCAAATATATCTTAGAAAGCAGCAACCATAGCAACAACACCCATCACAAGCGCCAAGACAGCACCCACACCACGGCTAGCGGCATCGTTCTCCTTGTCGTCACCATTAGTGCTGCCCTGGGAGCCAGACCCCGAAGATCCAGATCCAGACCCAGACCCAGCGCTGAGGCTAGCAGTGTTGGAACCAGGGGCTGTTTTGTTTTTATCCCATGTGTTAGCAAAATCAACAAAAAAAACACAAAGCCAAATTATCAAGGGGGTAAAAACCACCAGAAAACTAACCATTAACCTCATCATCAGCCAACGGCTTAACCGCCAAATCCTTAATCACTGTCCCGTCCGCATTCCGCACCTCGAACTTGACCTTCCAATCCTTGATCTCGACCAACTTGCCCTTGGGCTTAGGAGACACACCCTCGCTGATAATCTTGGCCGCTCCAGGAGGAAGCGCAGGCAGGGTAAAGTTGCTCTGGAAACCATCAACCGTGATCAGCTTGGGGCTGCAGCTGACCGGCTTGGGGGCCGACGCCTTGGGCTTCAAGTTCTGCAGCTTGCTGAAATCCAGCTTGGCGTACTGCTCCTTGAGCGAGTAGAAGTCACTCATCAAGGTCGCGGGGCCTTCTTCAGTCATGTTGACGATGCCGTAGTTGTTTTCTTCCTGCGTGTACTCGTACACGATACCACCGGCGAAAACGTTGTACATGTCCGGGCCGTAGATGGAGCCAATCTCAGTAAAGATGCGAGGGGAGGGGGTGTTGCAGCCGAACTCGGAGAAGAAGATGGGGACAGGGGAGTCCTTGAAGCCCTCGACGAGGTCGTCAAAAGAAGACTTGGTGAAGGAGGAGTCGCCGCACCAAGAGTACGAGTTGAGCGCGAAGAGGTCGCCCATGGACATGTCGTTCGCGTCGCCCTGGAGGGAGCAGGTGAAGTAGTTGAACGAGTCCCAGAGGACCTCGCGGACGTCGGCGGCCGAGTAGCCGACGGGGATGGGGCGGGAGACGTGCTTCTTGATGTAGTTCTTCAAGTCGCGGGTGACGGCCCTGACGTAGGATGGGACAAACTCGGTGGTCTCCTCCTTATCGATGACCTCGTTGCCCGAGAAGAAGGCTAGGGTGTTGGGGTAGTCCTTGAAGGCCTCGACGACGGCGAAGGTGCGGTTGAGGTACGAGGCATAATACGACTTGTAAACTTCAAAGGAAGTCAAGGCCTCGCCGGGCATGGGAGAGTTGACGTCGAGGAGCATGTACATGCCGGCGGCGTTGAAGATGGAGACGCACTCGTCATGGTTGAGGTCGGGGTTGAGGTTGTAGACGCGGATGGCGTTGACGCCGAGAATCTGGAGAAGGGCGGCATCGCGCATGCAGACGTCCGGGTTGGACAGGGGATCGCGCTTCGTCTTAGGGTCGTATCCCGCAGAGCCACCGGGCTGGTAGGCCATGCCGACAATCTGGAAACGGTTGCCGGTCTTGGGGTTGACGAAGTCGTCGTTCTTGACCTCCAGAGGCTGGAGGGCGGCGACGGCGGTCGCGCCGAGCGCCAAGAGCGCGGATTGCATCTATTACGAAATATTAGCAGGGCATTTTCGAGCAAGATTTGGGCAATCAGATATGCATACAAGCATGATTGCGGTATTACTCGAGCAAGGGACGGGCCGAGACTGCTGTTGGAGAGTTGGAATGTGGTGGTTAAAATAAAAGGCGGTTGTTTGGGTTCTGGGCGCGTGGAGCGAGAACAAGCAAGAGAGATGCTCAAGTAAATAGTCGTAAAAAAAGGTGTGTCTAAGGAGTGACGAGAATGACAGGAAGGCCCGTTCCTGCCAGTTGGTATGCGAGTGGTGACCTGAAGAGGCTGACTTGTTCCAACAACGGAAACACGAGATGGTGGCTCAGGAGGAGAAGCAGTCGCAGGAAGAACACGGGAAGGGGCAACATCTTGAAGGAAAGCCAGGCCGGTGCTGAGTGCCAGGTTGGGCCTAGCGGGCAACAAATGGCAGCCCCCACAAGTCCACAACCAACACCCCGGGTACGACAGCATCAGGGGCTGCCCGTCCATTTCATTGGCTGCTCACCGCTCGTCCTGGAGCTGCTCAGGGGTTCTCGTGCTGGGTAGCCTGGACTAACCCTCTTTCCTTGTCGAAATTGAATTATTACGGGCTCAATTCATGCTCTCTCTCGTATTTTAAATCTGAGATGGCACAAGTCGGTGAGTGGCACAGACGGGGAACAGATCTTCAGGGTCCCGTTTAACCTTTTACCCCTCGTCTTTTTTTTTTCTTCTTCTCCAGATCATGAAGTCAGAATATGGTACATCTCCAGGTTTGACGCCGGCCAAGCAATTGTTTCTTTCAATATTAAAACCGTTGGAACAGAGCCGTTACTCTTGACGCGCTGCGATACCCACTTGCCGAGCGTTTCACCTTTGGCTTGGAGCCGCGTCTCAGAATGAAGCAGCAGCAGGGAGCTGATTGGCTTGCCCCTTTTGTATAGCATTCGAGAAGATCGCCCTTTTGGGCCATGGGGAATTCATCATGTGTTCTGCTCATCGCAGGTCATGATCTCAGTTCTCATTCAGAATGAGTCGATAAGATAAGATGAGATGAGATGAACATGGTGGTTTGATGTGGTCTGGCGCGGCCCGTGACCTGTGTGGTCTTGACCTCGTGGCGGATGACAAAGCAGGCCTGACAAACGTGTTTCTAGAATCGTCATCGAAGCTTGCCAGTGATGCCTGGCTATCAATCAGCGATGAGACTTACAGCTCACAAACAATACAACTTTTAATCAAAACTACTTCTGGTTGTTTTAATCTCGAACTGCCGGTTACCGTGAGATCCTACAATTTCAACAACATTTTAACTCAAAAGTAGCATTACGTTTGCCTTGCTCGAGACACCAACGTGTGACATTTACAGCCGCATCTCGCATCTTACGGCTTCCATAGAGCCTCATCAACGTCATCAGACATTCATCATGGAAGCCATCGACGCACAACCACATGTTGCTGAGCATGCAAATGAGCTCGAACCATCATCAAGCGACTCTCCCACCTTCGAAATCACCATCAAATTCCCACCAGAGCACCACATTCAAGCATGGACCTTCGAGTCTCAAGACACATTCACACACCTTGTTCAAGCACTCGGCTTAGAATTCCCCGAATATGACTGGTATATCCCCGCCCCTGTATCCCCCTTCTATTCTTCGTACTAACACCACCTTTCAGGACCAAAAGCAAAGCCCTCCTCGAGAAACGCCCACCCGCCCTCAAAAAGGGGGTGCTCACCCCCTCCTCCGACCCCGACCTCCCCCTTTCAACGCTCCACACCTCCACCCTCCGCTTCCTCGCTCCTAAATCCACCACCTTGGACTCTCTAAAGTCCGCCGCCACCCAAGCAGCAACAATGCAAGCTCGCCGGGCCCTCGCCCGCTCCCGCTACGCCCGCCTCCCCCAATCCCAAAAGAAAACCGCTTTATCCGACGCCAACTTCACCTTCCACACCATGTCTGTCCTGCAGCACCTCCCCAACCCGAACAAATCCCTCTCTTTCCTCCAGCGTCTAAAAGAAGACCCTGGGATTGTGCACGCGATGAAAAAGCACGAATACTCGGTTGGGCTTCTGACAGAAATGGACCCAATAGCCAACACCTCCGCCAGCGAAGGGGGTGTAACCAGGATATTGGGGTTGAATAGGAACAAAGGGGAGGTGATTGAGCTGAGGTTGAGGACGGATAGGTATGATGGGTGGAGAGATTACAAGGGGGTGAGAAAGACGCTTTGTCATGAGCTGGCGCATAATGTGTATGGTGATCATGATGCGGATTTTTGGAGGTTGTGCAGGCAGATTGAGAAAGAGGTGGAGAAGGCGGATTGGATGAAGAGTGGGAGGACGGTGGTGGAGGGGGAGTTTGCGCCTGCTAGGGGGGATGGTGAAGAAGAGGAGGAGATGATGGATCATGGGGGTTGGGAAGGGGGGACGTATGTACTTGGTGGTGGGGGACGGGGCGGTAACAGTCAGGGGTTGACTGCTAGGGAGATCAGGGCGAGGGCGGCGGAGGCGAGGTGGGCGGGCTTGGAGAGGGCAACGAGGAGGGAGGAAGGGGAGGGGGAAGGGGGTGGGAATGGTGGTGGGCAGAGTTGAGTGGTTGCTGTTGTTTTGCAGTGTAGTTGACTATTGGTATATCCCCCGCCATGGAGGTTGCCGGGTCGGCCGTTTATGTCAGTTCATCCCACATGATCCTAATGAAGTCATGGAGGTGTCTTAGAAGCTACACTGCCTGTCACCTTTGTGGTCCTGTATCGAAGATTGAAGTGAATGTTGGCTCGGTCTGGATGAGTCTTGTCAGTACATTGTTGCTGCGAGCAATATACAATCGAGTCGTGGGGGTTCATCGGTCGTGTATGGTCGTGTGGTTGTTTCTTTCGTTTGTCTGATCAAGGGAAGCCAGAACGTCAATCTCATTGACAAAACAAACTTGCCTGAGTTCTTTCGTCGAGCTTACATCCCACCACCGCGCGAGCGGGCCAGCCAGCCAACAATAGGAGAGGACCTCTATGAAGGACCACGGATGAAAACAACAGTCGCTCTGAACCATACCTTATATGGAGGGCCCAAAGAATGCCAGCTCTGAGCCATGTTGCCCAGGAGGCACGGACAGAGTGCTTCCGGTACCACACCGTTTTGGTACTGAGTCTCAAGATGTCAGACGGAGCAAGGGATTTCATTCCACCCGTCGATCGACGTCCTTTCTCAGGACTTTGAGGTTGTGTGCCACTTGCTCGACGGCGCACTCGCTGGACAAGAAACGGTGCTCAATGTGCGGCGCGCGCCAAGAATTCATGACCTTCAAAGGCTCACCGAAGCGTACGTCTCAGAGACCATTCCCAACTCGCATAACAAACGATGTCCTTTGAGGGAGAGGGGGCACTGTTACAGAAGCATGTATCACGCGAGCAGCTGGTCAAGGGGGAGGAACGAAGGAGACAAACGCATCGGGATGATGCTTTCATCTGAGAAAAAGGGGGCATTGATAGGATATTTGGCGCGGGACGGCACACCAGATAAATCGTCCACATCGCACAGCAAGGGCAAGCACTTGAGCCCGTCCCCTCGGGCGAGCCCATTACCTATAAGAGCTACCGAAGCATTGTTGGTCATGGGAAAGACGGATATGGGGGGAAATCCTCCGAAAGCTACCACAAAAGCTCCCACTTTTCTATCATAACTGTCCTCATTTATTAATAACCTCCCCACCGTGGCGGTGACCACGACCGAGTTGGTACAACCCCTTTGTACCATCAATATATCTCCCGTCTTATGCCCAATCACTCTCTAGGTTACCGCCACAGTAGTGTATATCAAGCTACCAGCAACTCAGCAACTGGGGAACGGTTTCCAGGGAGGTTGTTAATCCTCAATTCCAGTCTCCTTTTTTAACTCGGTAATACCGCCAACAACGCCTCCATTACAAGGCTCATAAAGTCCAAAGATCGTCAAAGACTACAACCAGAAGGCCGTCGATAACAAAATGGCTCTTCCTTTGACTTTCCAAACTCCAGCAGGGGATCCGTGACTCCTCCCTCCGTCTTCTCCACTCGTCTCTTTCTCCGCATAGCCTCCCGCGCCTGCTCGCAGTGGCAATGGACGTGGTCGTGCCGGAGTGGCTGATCCACTTCTCTGCCTCGTTATAAAAGTCGTCTCGGGGCGTGTAGCCGTGGGTATCCGCTGTTGTCGTGGCTCGGCCGGCAGCATGCATGTTCAGGTGGATGTATCGAATATGGGCTGGACCGATCACCCTCCCACTCGTGCTCTTGGGCAGCGGTTTCTGCCCTTCCAAAATACACAGGGGTGGTGGCGTGCCGATGAGAGTACTGGTGCCCTTTTGATTCTCGATGTCGTCCTGCTGGTCTGGCCGGTTGCAGCTCTTGGTGGACTCTAGTCTCCCATGAGAGCTTGGATGCCGGCATCTGGGATCGGAGGTGCCAGTGTCTTGTATTGGTAGCTTTGGCCGAGGATATCCTTCTGGGGATGGAACGGTGTGAAGGTTCGTTCGGCTGCGAGCGCTGCTGATGGCCTTTCAGCATGAAGGGTCCAGCAAAAGCTCGGAAGCAGGGCTTGCCTACGACTCTGACATTATTCCACATGAAGAGGCTCTTTAAAGGCCAGGCATACTACCGATTCGTTGGTCAATACAACGACGAAAATGAGGACAACAGCGACGAGGCACTCTGATATCTTCCTGGGGCGGAGATATACGCAGAAAAGTGAGGCCAAGGAAGAGTGTTTAGAACGCAAGAGGGATTCTTTTACTTGCGAGATCTTTCTCCTGAATGAAGTAGGGCCTTTCTGGGAAAGACACTTTCAAAACATTGGGACTTGAACAATTGGTGAAGTCCGCTTCAGCCTGGGCCGGAGGCGTCGATAGGCAGGACGCAGGACATGTGCGTATCAGACAATCCCTCGATAGTCAAGGAGTCAGAGCTTCATCTCAACGTATCTATAGAATGTCTTGGTATCTGAGAAAATAAAGCTGGCCGTATTAAACAAACAGGCCAGTATCATAGCTACAAGGTGACACCAACACCACCACAAGGGTCTAGGGTCTAGTTCCTTCAAAATAAGTTACCAGTGATTCTCTGGCATCTCAAGCGTTTTATACTTTTCTGAACTATAACTTCTTTCAATCTGTACATGAAAAGCACAGCTGAGTGGCAGATTTCTACCGGACAATCCCATTCATCTCCCAAACATCTCCTCCTCTGTTGTTAATGTTTCTAGTCTTATTCCCCTCGCGGACAGGCTCGGACAGGCGTGTCGGTTGCATTTGGAGATGCCCCGAGGTTTTTTTTTAGTTGATGTTTTATTCCCTTTCAACTTTATACATGAAAACAAAGGCAAGGGCGCACTCGCTTTCTGTCAGCTATAAACAACTCCTCCCTTGATCAGAACTGCAGCAGCGTGAGCGAGCCCCTAGACACGTATAGTGGTTTTCGACGACACAACTCTGCCGAACATGGAAGTGAAAGACATCATCGGGGCTGTGATGGTCTACCGGCTGTGCAGTTATCTGCTGCTTCCTTGTGTTTTTCACAAGGGAGCGACACAAGCAGAAGCGTGGCGCGGTGCGGGAAGCTGCTGCGCGAAGACCGGACAGCTCACCCGTTTTCACTGAGAATATGCTCGAAATCCTTCGCAATGTCAAATATGACTCTGCGTCCGTGGAACCCAACTCAACAAACGAGTCGTCAGACGACAACATTAAGTCTATGACAGGAAAGGCAAGTTCACAAGCGGCGTAACCTGCTTACTGTGGAGGCAGACAAGAGGTATTATATATGCTAAAGCCAACATACTCTGGGAAGAGAATAGCGTCCTCGGCGGGTTCGTTCCGTGCGGTAAGAACTCAGCGAGAGGTTGATTCACGAGACAATTTGGGTCCTGAGAGACACCATCACGCTCAATCCAGCCCGGGCACTGAGAACCGAGTTTACGGAATCGAAGGCCCATCTTAAACATAATAGCCCACTTTAGACCGTCTACATAAATAGTCCATACATTATGATTCACAGGTCGTCTGGGTCACAACATGGTCTGTTGAAAAGTTTTACAGTTCAGAAACTGTCAGGGACAATCCTTCCGTAGTTCGATTCTTTGACAAGTTGGCATATAGTCCTTCGACAAAGAAGCATTGGTTCTCTCGGGTTAAGACCCCAAAATTCTTAATATCTACTCATATCAGACAGCTTGGTGGACAGTTTAAGATAGAGACAAAAGATAAAAGGCCGCTTTACATATGTAGTCTAGTCCAAACTTAAGAGTAGACAACACCAACCGACACCAACGATACCTGTCCAATCTCACCACTCTCGCCTATATCATTAGACAGTCGACTGTCTGCTCGTTCAGCGCGACAATCAAGACATTTACCGATCTTCATAAAAACTGTCTCCTTTACTACACGACAGCCCCTCTCCTCACCATCGGGCTTGCCACCGGCTCCACCACTAGCAACATCACACAGAGAAGAACCTCCTCCCACAAGGAAGTGAATGGGCGGTTTGTCTCGTCGAAGGGGAGGAATCACATGTCGAAGGTGGCCCGGTTGCCCGGCCCAGCTGCCCGAGCGAGCAAACAAACGAACGAATGAGGATCTGTGTGACAGAGGTCCGAGAATCGAAAGGATGTGAATTCGGAATCTCCTTTTCAAAGCTTTGTTTAGCGGGCCGACAAGTGAACGTGGAAAACGGCTTCAAAAAAGAGAGGAAGAGCAAAGGACGTCTATTGTTGAGTTGCCCATTCCAAAGTAGCTGCTGGCGCCTTTGGTACGAGATTGCCAATAACTGAGCCTGATGGACGAACTCTAAACAGGCTCGTATTAACGGTTGATAGCACCATCAACCAGTATACGAAAAGCTCGACGTTATTAGCAAACACATCTAGTAGCTTCTCAAGTTCACAGAAACCATCACCACGGATTTTCTTGACCTCATCCCACTGCCAATCTCCGGTCAGTTGCAAATAATTGCTGTTGTGCATTGCTGCCTCAGAGAGGGCAGATGCGGATCGTCTCGATGAGTTGTTCAAAGGACCACTCACTTCTGAGGGCAAACTGGACAGAACACCTCTCCTCGCACGTTTCAACACATCACCACCTCCCTGCACATCACCCACCACCTTGATCACCAGCTGACGTTTAGGTCAAAATATATATTTCATCATCTATCTCCTCCCCACCACCCTCTTCCTCTCAGCTACCTATCCAGCTATACTCAAACAAAACTCAACCCTTCCTCCCTCCCCTCCTCTCACCCCCTTACTAACAAACCCACCAATTGCCCCCCTCCTCCAAAACAGTCCAAAAATTTTTTACTACGTTCCAAAACTTTGCAAGGTAATAAACATGTTATATATATACAAGTAATCTCCAAAAAAGCAAAACGCCCAATAATTGACCGGTAGGTATATCTAAACACCTTCTCCCTCCCCCCTCCCTCCTCCCCTTATCCCCAATCCATCCAGCATCCAGAAACGCCTTTCGTGGAAAAGTATTTTCATTCCACTGAGTCCCTCCCCTTCTACCACCACACCTCTTGTTAAAAAAGATAAAAGCGCCCTCTCTCGCCACTGAGAAACGTCTTGGACAAGAAAAGAATGACGCATAGTCGAAGCAAGTAAAACGCCCCAGATAATGATGATGACGGCTACATAAGCCAAAAAAAAAGGAAATCCAGTGGTGTCAGTAAAAAAAAAACAAAAAAAACAAACCCTTAAGAAAGACAGAGCGTAGCAAAAAAAAAAATTGATAATATGCCAAGAACAAAAAATGCAAAAGGGTATCTCGCCGTCGCCATGTCCTCCACCTTCCCATGTATCAGCCGTCCACATGTTATGCAGGCCCAGGCTCGTCACAAAGCACAGCGTCTGTAAAAGCCCCTCCCGTGCTGGTTTCCGAACTTGATGAACCCTCACCCGCTGTCATCGGCCTATCCCTGACGAGCGCATCCTTCTCCTCTTCGCTCAGCCGCAGTCGTAGCTTCTCGTCCAGCATGCTGACCAATCGTTCACTATACTGATCCAGTAGGCCGCTCAGCATCGACTCGCTAACTGGCTTGTGCTCGTCAGTCTCGCGGTTACTCCTGCTTCTGATCGCCCGTTCACCGAGCGCCGCCGCCGTAAGCCGGAGCTCGGCGTCGAGCTCGGCCAAGATATCGCTGTTGATGGAGTCGCTCGAGTTTAGTTTCTTTCGGTAGGCGCGTAATTGGCGGCAGGTCTGTTCAGTGGCCATGCTGAGGCTGCCGAAGCCGTATCCGCCCCGCATGTTTTGGTTGGACTTTTTCTTGGACTTGATACTCGCTGTTGGTGTCATGTTCAAGGCCGGTAGAGATGGTCGGCGGAACATTCGCGACCTGTTCTTGGGGCTCTCGGGAGGTGGAGGAGGACTGTCTGACCTGCTGCCCCCTGAAGAGGCTCGTCGGGAGGGAGTATCTTCTGCTATCGCACTCCCTGGACTAAGCTGTTGCTTTTCCGTGTTTGGTGTCCTTGCCGTGTTTGTCGTCACATGGAACTTACTAGCCCGCCTATGTGAAGCACGGGGCGGTGATCTACGCCCGCCAGAGGAGGTTGTTGGTCGTTGGAACTCGGCCAGTTCTGCTTTTGATAAAACTTTTCGTAGTGGTGGCCTGGTGGATGTCGGGGTGTTCTTGTCGGGTGATGGATCGCGAGTTCGTGACCCGCCGGCGACTGGATCTTGGAAGTCAAGTGTCCAGATCATGATGGTCCCATCCTCACCCACACTGACAACTCTCTTGCCGCCTTCTTCACCATCTATCAAAACGACTCCGTTGATGGCCTCGGTGTGGCCCCATTCCCGGTCCAAAAACAACCCAGACTGAGCGTCGTATATCCGCACGGATTTGTCCGTGTTGGAAATGCCGAGCAGAAGTGACAGCTCGCCATTTCCGAGCTGGCCATATGTGAGGGATTCCAGGACAACAGACTCGAGCCCAGCCTCGTCGTTGCACTTGAAGGAACCGAGAAGTCGGCCAGTACTGAAATCAAAATGGCAAACCGAGCGGTCCAGCAAAGCAACATAGATTGCCTTTTCATCAGGCGTTACCGTCATTGAAGACGGCGAAGCCTTTAAAGAGATGACCCTGGATGGTATGGCGGCCATGGCATCCGGCTCCCCATCCTTGGTGATCAAATCGTGTATCTGAATCGTTCGATCCAGAGAGCATGTCATCAGCTTATCCTCAGTAGGGATGAGCACCTGCACCACCTTGGCAGTGAACTCCAGCGTCTGGAAATGCTCAAAAGCCCCTGTGGCCAGCCGTTGAAACAGCTGGACTGTCCGATCTCTGCCGCAGGAAGCCATAATAACTTTCGATTTGCCCTCGTGAATAGTAATATCCTGGCAGTCGGACGAGTGGGCTTTGGTCTCCATCACACACTCTCCCGTCGAAGAGTCTATGATCCGAAGAACACCCAGCTTATCGCCGGCAACGAAGAGACTGCCATCGTTTGTGGCCCTCACCACAACGACTTGATTGACGTCAGAATCGTTGCCCATGTCGATCTGCTCAATGGGAATGTCAAAAGCCGATTTGATCATGCCTTCCATCTCCCAGATATTCACTCGTCCAAATCCGGACCAAGTAAAAAAAGCGGCGCCGACTTTATTCAACGCAGAGAGCCGCTGGGTGCCAACAATGGGATCACCTGGGCCTGGTATAGGAATGTGTTTTGTGTCATCTGCGGTCGTCCCTGGCATGTAATCCGGGCTCCAAACATCGATCGACTGCTTACTGTTGACTGTGACCAAGTTTTCAGCCAAGAACCCCATGGCTGTGAGGCCTTCAGGGGTTTGTGAACTCCGAAGTGTTGGGTCGGGTGTGCCATTGAGAATTCCCTCGAGACTAACGAGGGCAAAATCACCGTCCTCTTTGCCACCCACATAGACGTTTCCGTTCCGGCTCGATATGCAGCCGATGTTGAAGCCAAGATCTAGTACCTTGACTAATTTCATTTGTTTAGTAGTATCGTCAAGCAGACACATCACGCCCAGTTCCGAGCAGATGATGGCCTTTTCGTCACTCACAGCGAGCGCGCAGACGAATGTGGCGTCTAGCATGGACCCCAGAAGAATGTTTCTACCGGGTAGTGGTTTTTGGGCTTGCTGAGCAGCCTGAGCAGACTGGTCTCCACCAAATTTAGGCTTGATCGGGGAGATATTCGAGCCCTCGTCGACCCTCCAGACCTTTACGTGGCGGACGCCTAGTGTGATCAAGTTGCTGCCCATCCAGAACATTCCCTTCACCTGCGAGGTGCACCGGTTTTGTTGAAATAGTTTTGTCGCACCTGTGCGGGGATCTATTTTCCATAGATATAGGAACCCATCGTTGGCGGCTCCTAAGGAGGCCAGAAATTTGGTGTCTGGAGACCAGGCCACGGCCTTGACGCCGAAAGTGTGTTCGCTAATGGATACCAGAGGTGTGTCGGAGGAAACATCCTGGAGATTGAATATGAGCACCCGCGGAGCATAGCCCGTCTCGCCCACGGCGAGATATCTCCCATCTCTACTAAGGGCTAGGCAAGTTGCTGCCTTGATACGCTCTCGGCTCGTCCACGTCTTTGAGCTTGGTGGGTCTAGCCAGTCCGAGCTGCCATATGAACCTTCTCGTGGGGAAGGCGCTGCCCGGTTCCTGCTGTCGTTTGCTTTTGGGGTGCTATTTGGTGTAGAGGCCGAGTTCGAGACCGGAGACACAGAGAACACGGGCACAGCAGAGGGCCTGGCCCGGTAGAATCGTTGAGAATAATGCTCGCCAGACACGTCCACCACCACCACGGCGCCGCCAGCAATATAGGCGAACGATGAGTGGACGGTATCAAAACCGGTCGGGGAGCTGCAGGTGGTACCTATCACACGTCGGAGGGACAGGCCGGGTTCGCAGAAGCCGCGGGGCCGGATGGGGGAGCGCGAGGGTCGGGAAAGAAATGGAGAGTTGTTTGGCGTAAGCTTAAGCCGGTTGGAGGGAGTGGATGCCATTGCTCATAGCCATGTACTGAACTGGCCTGGCCTACGACGATGGACCGAGTTGGGATGAAGGAGACCAGAGACGTTTGGCTAAGGTGCAAGAAACATCTGCACGACTCGGAGATATGGGCGAAGAATGAGAGTCGGTGTACTCTGTGCCGTGTAACGTGTGGAAACAGCGGAGGCTGGGTGCGGGTGGCAGTTGCAGACGGAGCGCAGAGTTTTGGCGGGCACCTAGCAGTTCTGTCCTAAACGAGTGATGACAGAATGGCGAGCCTATCTTCGGGGTGAAAGCTGCAGAGGCGTCCGAGTTGGCCTTGGTCAGAAAGCATGTTTGGAGATAGGCGTTGTGCTTGCATGGAGACGAGAGAGGGGGTCGGACGGCGGCCGGGATAAGAGAGGAATGCAGAGAGGAGCTTACAGTGACATTGACCGGCGGAGCAACGAGACAAAGTCAATTGTCTCGGGCAGGTCTCGTCGGTCAGGACGATGGGGATGGGGCAGCGCTCAGCATTTGCTCTGTGACTTTCTAGAGAAATGACGAGGGAAAAAAAAATCACCAAAAATGCATCTGGAGCTCAACTGGGCTCTTCCAGGCAAGCCTTTCCTCTGTTGAGCGAAAAGTTGGGTCTCGGTCAGGTACAACAGCACCATTTGTTTACAGGGGAGGGCTGTGGGCAGGGGCTTGATGTGGCCCGTGCTTGCTACCTTGTTTTTTTAGCGCCGTAGTGCCCGGCATGTCAATTGGTCAATTGGGCTAGCCCTTGCCAAATCGGGTTGAATATCTGGGCTCCCCCGCCAATCACAGGAATGCCTTCTCTTCCCCGCGCGGACAAGAGCCGTTCCTTTTTGGAAAGGTGATCATGCAATGTTACCTGGCTTTGTGCTGGCAGCGGCAGAGTGATGTGTCTGTCCGACATTGCCTAGTCTTTCCGCCTTTTCCCATCAGTGGATGGCAGGTGGTGAGAATGGTGCCATCGCTTCTGGCGTCCATCTTAAACCTTAAATGAGCCCCCACGATGTCATCACTGACGAGCCGTTTGGCCATGCCAAAGACCACGGGGCCGGGCATCGGTGACAGGCCGCGGCACCGCATTAGCGCTGGGCCGGCTCACCATGGAGCGAGATGAGATGGCTTGTGCTGATCTGAATGTCCGGGGTATTAAGGGCTGCTTGGCTTATTGACACCACACACGATATAGGATGGATATATTTTGGAATCTGGTTGGTGGCAAAGATGCTACACAAGGTGATGATCGATCGAGTCCTGTTTGTGAGTTTTGAGAAATTGATGACATTTACGTCAACATATGCAGTGTTGTACATTTTTTTATCTTACAGTGGTCTTATCTCAGCCCAAGAAATCCCCCATCAACGGCCTGTGCTTTCTTCTACCCCTATTCCACTTAGGATCCCGCACAACACCCTCCGCACGCCACTTCGCAGGTGGTTTCTTTCCAATCTCAGCCCAACGAGCCCAAACACGCTTGCCACGGTTGAACCATCTCCCCTGCCGCTCTTCATCCTCTTCAGCATCTGGTGTCCATTTCGACTTGAGAATTCTGCGAATGGCCTCTGGTGACACCTCAAACTTCTCGGCGAGCTTTGCGGTGGTGTACTGCTCCGGAAATTGGGTATTCAACGCCCTAATACCAGCAAGGGCATCTGGGGATAACTTCTTGCGCGGCATCCAACCCTCTGGAAACTTTTCCTTGAGCACCTGTTTCTGAATCCTCCACTCTTCAACTTCGCCCTTTTCTTCAGCCTTCATTCTTGCCTCCTCCTGCTCCTCAAACTCCTGCCGTCTCCTCTCCTTTCGGGCCGCCTTCAACTCGGCCTTTTTTTGCAATTTTTCGGCAAGAGCAGCCTCTTGTTCCATTGCCTTCGCTTCCGCCCTCTTCTGCTCCCGTTCTTCACGTTGTTTCTTCTCCTGCAAGGCCCTCTTCAACTCGGCTTTGTTCATCAAAACGGTTCCCTCTTGTTCCCCAGACTCCAAAATCTCCAGCTTCTTTTGCCTCCTCTCCTCCCTTTCCTTCTTTAGTCTCTTGAACTTGGCCTCTTTGCCTTCTTTCTTGAGAAATTTTGGTCTCCTGATTTCTGGTTTGTCCTGCTTCTTGGTAGGCCAGGCTTCAGGGGCCTCGGTCGTTGTGTTTCCTTCCTTGGCGATAAAATCACTGGGTGGTGCCTCATCATTCCCCTTCTCACTCTCCACCATTGCGTTGTTTCCCGAGGTTTCCATCACACTCGTCTCTCCATCCTCCTCCGTCTTCTTCGTGGCAGCCTCTTGCGCCTTCTTCAGCTTCTTCCTTCCCCATTTCCCCAAAGGTTTTGGTTGAGCTTCGCTGGGCTCCTGTGGGCTGATCGTGTCGTGTTGTGGCAATGTTTCGGCCTCTATCGTTACCTCTGTTGGCTCCAAACTTAACCCACTGGCTGCTTCGAATACAAGTTTGGGAGGACCTGGCTCCGAGTGCGCCGGCGGTCCTTCTAGTGGAGCCCAGGCACCATCTTCTCTGCCCTCAACGCATGATGTGTGCAGTAGTCTGGCTCGTGTGCTACTAAGAGCTGCTGTTTGTTGTAAAGTGGGCCATCGAGTGAGCGTCGAGTGGTACCGAGGAATGCGATAGGCGCTCGTTGGTGGCGGGAAATGGATTTGCGTGATATTTCTGACAAAGATTCGCAGGGCGGCTGTACGACAGCAGCTATTCATGGTGAAGTTAGGTGGGAGTTGGCGGTGGGTGTTGGTTGTTGACTTTTGGTGTTGGACTTGGCCTGTCCCCAAAAAAAATCCAGGACGCAAAGGTTCGCGCTGGGCTTAGCGGCGCCATTTGCCTATCGCTATCAGCGGCAGTGGTCAGTGCTCAAAAGCTACAGCCACACCCGATCGGCCACCTGTCGAGCTCAGATTCAGCCCGGCTTTCTGTTCCACCTCAACCCAACGACATTCCCTTCGGTCTGATGGGATTTCCAAGTGGTGAGATATGAGTGAGTGATTTATGGTAACGAACAGGCACTACCGAGGCGCAGGTTGCCATCTAATCGCCAAGCAAACACACGTCGGCCTCATACATTGCGGACGATGCCCAAGAATGGACATGTCCTTGTCCGAGCCGCCTTGGCCGCATCGAATCATCACTGATCGAGCATGCCCCTGGACTCTCCTGCCAAAGCCATACATGTGAATGTCCGGTAGCCTATGGTATGGGCTGTGCCTTGCTGTTCCGTGCTATCACCAGTCCCGCACACGGTACGGGTATGGATGCTGTAACCCTGTGTGGCGAATAGCATGCACCACACGTCATGAATGTTTGGGGACCTGATGAATCCTTCTTCCTACCAGGGTTAGCTCTGTAAGTGCACGCCGCTCCGGCAAAATAGAGAGAGGGTTGTGATTCGCGATGAGCGTTTGTATCCTCTCCACGCCTCTCGTTGGTGCGACCAAACAGGTATTCTCGGACTAAACAAGCTGCTCATCGCCGAGCCATACAAGCAGAGGTGCCTAGTTGTGCTCGCGAGTGCAAGTTACCGGTGAGAGTCACGTTATTGAAGGCACGGATAGATGCCCAAGGAGCCTTTAGAGGTTGTCTGAGATACACACACACACACACACATATATATATATATATACAAGCCCTTCTATGTCTGTAGGCGAGAAGGAGTTGGATCCCACACTTCCAAAACCGCACAGCATTGGTACTGTCCAGTCCTTCCTTCCTAATCCAACATGCCGCCTCCTTATATCCTCGAGCCTGGAAGGCGTGTGAACGCCTGGGACTATGAGTTTGAGTGGACTTCAGAGCACTATACGCCAGAGCAGCTCAAGCCCCTGATTTACACTTACGATGAGCTTGCCTCCAAGGCTCTCGACCGCTTGGACGAGATAGCCGCTAAGTCTCGGTCGTCCAAACCATCACCACACCAGTCAAACCCAGCCGCTTCACCACCCTTAGTGTCACCACCACCATATTCAGACTCAACCTCACCGCCACCATATATCGACTCAACCACCCCACCACCCCCCTCATCATCATGCCCCCATTCCCGCTCTCAACAACTCTTCTCCCTCCTCTCATTCCACGGCCCCTCCGACCCAATACTATCTCCCCTCTGGACGCAACTAACCACCCTTCCCCCTTGGGTAAACTTCTCCCAAATCACCTCGGGCCAACGAATCTTTTACCGCTACCTCGGCCCATCAATAGTAGGCCTCACCTTCCAAGCCCTCCTAGGCGGCTTTGGCTCCGCCCGCATCGCCACCACCCTCTCCCTCACCGGCGGCTTCTCCCCCCGCTTCGCCCGCCGCCGCCTCCTCGAGACTTTTCAGCATGTCCTCGACATCACCTCCTCCATCCCCGACATCACCCCCCCTTCTGGGAAGGGGTTTGTTTCCACCGTCAAAGTCCGCCTTTTACACGCGAGCGTGAGGAGGAAAATCTTGACGATGGCAAAGGAAAAAGAGGGGTGGTTTGATGTGGGGGAAAACGGAATCCCGTGCAACGATCTGGACAGCGTGGGCACCATCACGGCGTTTAGCACCATGCTGCTGTTTATTGGGTTCCCCAGGCAGGGGGTATGGCTGAGCGAGACCGAAAAGGAGGACTACCTCGCCCTCTGGCGATACGTCGCCTACCTGCTCGGCACCCCGACGGAGCCGTTTGAGTCGGTGAAAACAGCCAAACTCTGGCTCGAGAGCTTGATCGTTTCGGAGATCCGCCCGTCAAAAGTCTCGAGACAATTAGGAGAAAACATGATTGCTTCCCTGGCACTGACGCCACCGACGTATGCGAGTGCGGACTTTTTGAGGGCAGAGGGGTGGTGGCTTAACGGGCCTGCGCTCGCCAGGGAACTGGGAATTGAGAGGCCGAGGTGGTGGTATTTGGTGCTGGTGGGGGGGCAGTGCGGGTATTTCATGGGGGTGTCGTACTTTAAGAAATACCTGATGCCGAGAAGGTGGGAGGAGAGGCAGATAGAGAGGTTGAAGAGGATACTGAGGGAGGTGACGGTCAAGGAGGCTGGGGGGAGGGAGGCCGGGTTTGAGTTTAGGTATGTGCCCTCTTGGAGGCAGCTTCACAATGGGGTAAGGGGGGATGAGAAGGGGGCTGTTGAGGAGGAGGGGTCACGGCCAAAAAGGGATGGGTTTAGGAACCGGTGGACGGAATGGAGGAACTTGATGGCGGCGGTGTTGCTGTTGACAGTGCTGGGGTGGTTTGGGTGGTTGAGTGCGCGGATGGTGTGCAGGGGTGTCGTGAGCATGGTGACATGATAGGATTCGTGATAGGAAAAAGTACAAAAAAGGAGTGCGGCTGTGTAAGCTGCTGGCGGCACCACAACCGAGTTTGGTAACAGCTTCTGGAACCGCTGATATCCGGAGCCATTGTCATGGGACGAAAACAAGAATACCAAAAAAGACAATAGACATGTCTTGGTCAAACACCAACGTTTGAATACCTTAGCTGCTTGCTCGGAGTCCCGGGAGGAGGCTTGAAACACATGTACACAATAGGGGTCACTTTGTTACACATACCCGCAGTGCGCACAAATAGGAAGGACTAGACAGAGACTGCAAATTTTCACAAGATATCCAAAAACACCAGAGGCAAAAGTCAAAGTATAAACATTTACTTCTACAGCAGTTTCCTGTTCTCATGCCAATACACATCTCTCTCCCGCCCTTGAGACTGGGCTCCGGAGAGAGAAAAGAAAAGAAAAAGAAAGAAAAAACCCAATGCAGCAGACAGCCCCTCTAGACTCTTTTGCACCCAACAACAATTGCTCCAAAACAATGCTGCTCCTGTGATGTGATACTGTGCAAATGCACCGAGGAGGATATGCAGACCCCAACGCCAAACCACCAAAGCCCCGTTTTCCATTGAAACGCCATATTATGAACCCCAATCAATCGCTACATCAATGCTCCATCAACTCGACCGGCGGACGCGCAGTATGCGCCATAATCGGCTTCGGCGCCGTGATATTCACCGGGCTGATATCCATCAGATCCCCATCATCCTCCAGCCCCTCATCCGTCATGTCATCCACCGTCACACATGGCAAGTTCGGGCTATCCGCCCCCATCCCCACCACCGGCTGCGGCTGGAAAATCAATGTCGAGCTCCTGCTCCTCTTCGTCCTCTGTTGCTGCTGCTGCCCGGCCTGTGTAGGGCTTACCGGGCTGATATCTCCCCCCTGGGTGATATTCATCCCGCTATTCGGATCGTTCGAGTGCCTCAGCTTCGCCAGCGCATCCGCCAGGTCCTCCGCGTGAACCATCGTGTTTGGAGCATCCTCTGTCCGCGACTCCCAGCCATGAGGCGGGGACGGAGGGGGAGAGATGAAAAACAACCTCCCGGCATCGGGCAAGGCGAGGTGCTGGTCCTCCTTGTTGTTGATGGTCTCGAGGTTGATCTGCATGCCAAAGCACACGCGGCAGGGCTTCCCCATAACCTCCCTCTCGTCCCATTCCCTGCGGACCGCGATGGCTTCTTGCTCAGTCGAAAAAACGACTTGGATTCGAGAGGCGAACTTGAGCGGGGAGAAGTGGCGGACGGGCGCGGTTTTGTTGAGGGCGTCTTTGATGACGGCGAGGTTCTCGGGGCGGAAGCAGTCGGCGTCGAGGTCGGTGATGAGGAGGGTGTTGGTGGGTGTTGTGGGCTTCTCCAGGGGTGGGAGGTTGGAGAGGTCAAGCTTGAGGTTTAGGGAGGCGCCCCGGGAGCGGCCTGACCGTGGTGAGTTAGACATGCTGCTTGGGGAGGGGAGGAGTCCGTCTGGGGATGAGGACATGGCGGTGGGTGATTGCCGGAACTGAAGGTCGGACTCTTGGGGTATGTGGATTGAAGGCATTGTGATTGTGTGATGTTATGCTGTTGCTGTTCTAAAAGGTGTTGTGTTGAGGTAAAGTGCGGGGGCGGAAGTTAGTTGTGAACCCGAGCTTATGTATGTACCGCAGATAGCTGAGGTGGGTGATGTAAGTGATGCAGATTGAGCGACGAAAGCGGCAGGAGGGTGGCGCCGGGGATTTATATTCCTCTTTGAAAGCATGCGGTGAAACAAAGACAGACGGGAACAGATCACGGGCCCTGGGCTGGCGTGTCTAGGGGAGCAGCAATGCCGCCGTCAGAAGCCCCCCAGTTGGATGGCTCAGCCGCCGAACTGGAGAATGAGACCAGCAGCGACCCGCCTATGCCCACACGGGCCTCCGTATGCCGTGGCTTTGGACCGCGCACACTTGGGCATGTTGCCTCTCGCTACTTTGAACTCGCGATGCAAAGCCTCTCTGCGAGCCCGTAAAGTCAACACTAGATTCAATACTTGCGCTTGGACATACCAGTTGCCACTTCATTGGCTGTGTAAAGGCAGCCGACACACTCGGAAATCTCTGCACCGTTTCCTTGCCACTGTTCTCAACAAACGGGCAGTCTCTGAGCTTCTTGGGTTTTGCACAGCCACTACGGCACATGGGCCACCTACCAGATCTCTGGCGCTTCTGGCAGGTTTCGGGGCCATCGGGACACCCGCCCACTCAGATCGCATCGTATTTTTCAGTAGGTCCAGTTTCCCGATCCCGCGTGTCTGATTCTCGATGCTGTTACAACTTGGCTGCTACGGCATGTCACAGCAAGGCGGTTCGAGTTTCCTGTAGATTCCAGAACACTCACCACCATATCACTGCCTCCTCAACTCCTACGACTCCCAGTTTCACCTGAGCAAGGCATTTGGCCATTTCTCCGCGCAACCCACTTGCTGTCCATGAGGACATGCTCAGCCCAGCTCGCGCCACCTCGTCAGCATCGACGATGTCTTTTGCACCGTCTTCTGTGGCATGACTCTTGCCATACTCATCACCGAATAGAAACATGTGAGAAAATGGACGATAAAACAGCCATGCCAAGCCTGGGTTCACTTTTCTTTTTTTGTTTTTTTGTTTTTTTCTTGTTTGCCCGCTGGGAACATGCCTCGATACAACAACAAACACCGCTGACACGAGGTGGTTGTTCATCCCTACAAGGGAGCCCAGCCAAGGAAGCAAGGCACAAAGCCAGGCATGCAAAAGCTTGTCCATGCATCTTCCCTTCCCAGCTATCAAACCTAATTCCCTATACTGACCTAGGAGCTCCGTCGTGCAGACTCGTAAGCTTACCACACTGCCCAACAACCCACAACGACCCAAGACTTGCGTAAGAGGCTCAATTGCGCCGATCATTGATGCGGTGGGTGGTGATCATCAGCCAGCATGCAAACCAAAGGCGCAGTTCGTCAGACTTCTTCCACGTGTATTTCCAACCAACCCCCCCAAATTCTGCAAGAACAAATACGTGGACTGTAGATTTTGTGTCATTATATGAGAATCAAAACTAGGTAGGTATTTGACAACTCATCTGGTCGTCATCATGACTATGTTCACTCAGGCCATCTCACCTCGCCTTCGATGCCATATGCCAGTTTTCCTTGTTAAGAGAAATAAACACCAAAAAAAACACACTTCCCAAGAGAAATCCCACCATCCATCAGGATCGCCATATCCTCCCAAAAGGCAGGTGATACCGACATAAACAACAAGCCGTTCTTATCAACAGCCAACGCAGCCCAACCTCCTGGAAACAGGTCCCCACATTTTGCACTGCCCAGATTAGGGAACTGGACTTTACACACACACAGCTCTCTGCATCGTTAGGGTAGGATCACACTCTTCCCGGACTTATGTCGTCCGGTTTCTAGTTTCTACTAGATAGTTTCTTTATCATACATGGGTACATTTGAGTAGGAGAGTGTAAGTAACACCATTTGGTCGCATATATGCACGATCACTCTTCCCCCCCCCCTCCCCCCTTCTCCTTCTTCCCCACGTTTTGCAGCTAGGTTGTGTGACCCGGTACCCGAATCATCCGGGTGGCTTAGCAAACTCAACCCACAGACACTCTCTTGAGACTAACAAGACATCTCAACACCACAACACCACAACACCAAAGGTATGGCCCCCCTTTCTAAAACCATCACCAGCCTCATTGGCCTTTCCCATCGTGATAAATGTTCCACAAAGAAAATCACCTAATCTCAACCCCCAACCTCTCCACCATCTCCCCCTTGACCCTCTCATGCAACCCATTCGCCTCCTCATTCGTCAACGTCCTCTCCAAGCTCCGATAATTCACCCTATAACAAACACTCCTCCTCCCCGTCTTGGGGTGCGTGAAACTGTCCATAAGCACCACATCCTCCACCACATCCCCACAGACATCTCTCACCACCTCCATCAGGTCATTCTCATGCCACTGCTCCCTCTGCCCTTTATCATTCCCCCCCGCCGCCGACTCCTTTGAATGCCCCGGCAACCAAAAGCTCACATCCTTGTAACAAGCCGGATGCCGACTAAACCCCACAAACGGCTTCAGTTTTCCTAGGTCGTCCCCAACCCCGGTGAACTGAGACAAAAACCTCTCGTCTGTGGACCAAAAGAGCCTGATGTCCGGGATCTGGAAAAGGAGCATCGCTATGCGCTCGAGACCGATGCCAAAAGCCCAGCCTATTTGTGAGGGTACTCCAGCATCGTTCAAGATGTGCTGCTGTGACACGCCGCACCCGAGGATCTCGAGCCACTCGTCCTGGTACCACACCTCCAGCTCCCAACTGGGGGATGTAAACGGGAAGTAGGCTTCCACCCACCTCACCTTTAACGGTTCGGTGGATTGGGCGATCCCAGCCCTAGCATGTGACTCTTTGACGCGTTTGAATATCTCCGCCACCATTAGCTCCAAACTCCTCTTCAAATGTTTTCCGACAGCCTCCGCCTCCTCCGCGGTGTGTGATGACTGCAACGGATTCCGCTCCGGATGAAAATGCGGGTTCGGATCCTCAATGATCATGTCGTGTTTAGGCAGGGCCTCCAAATCTTTGTAAATCGCCGAAACAACATCCCCGTGTGGAACCGCCGCCCTGTCCCAAACTCTTGCGCCCTCCATCTGGTGAAAGACGGGGTAGTGCGACTTGTCGATCTCGTCTCGTCTGAAAACATCTGCTGAAATCAAGTACCCCGGGGATTTGGACGCCGTAAAAAGCTCGGCCTCGTGGGCCGAGGTGTGAGTCCGGAGTAGAGTAGTAGAGTTGATGTAGTAGGTGTCGGTTTTGGCTCTGCCAGGGTGGCTGGGGGGAAATCCCAAGGAGTCAAAGTTTTCGTGGGCGGTCACCACCGGGTCGAGGTTGTTGTAGCTCAGATAGGTCGGGGAGGGAAACACAGATTCGATAATCTGGCGGGTTATCGAGACCGGGTGGTCTTTCTGGAGGTGGAGCTTGCGCGAGGTGAGGTTGAGGATCGTGGAGGAGACGTTGAACCAGGCTGGGTCGACGGGGTAGGTTTTGGAGTTAATTGTGACGGTCTTTGGTGATTCTTTACAGGCAGACACATCAGCAGCTATTCGCATGAGACCTGAGGAAGTCAAATTGAGGTTGTATTGGTCTGTCTAACCTGGCTTGGATGAGTATCGTGCTCTCCAACACCTGACTACTGGCGATGTCGCCGCTGCTGGTAATGGCCGCAATTGACTGCTCTGTCGTACAACTCTCAAGATTCCAGGCCGGCTGCCAACCCTAGACCAGAGCGCACCGGCGCAGGCCATCCCTCGAGGTCCGATCATGGTGGTGATGTGAACTTATGGTGGGGTTGGAGACCTCTCGCAACGAAAGCTCAGCTCGAAGCTCAGGCGGCACCACGGCACTTGAGTTCAAAAATTGGAGATCGTTTGAGGCGCGCGCCGAGAAACGGTGGCTCAGGCTCCACAAAAGCAGGGGTCCTGGATGCACGATGACATCTTTCTAGAAACCTTGTGCGAGGAACCTCTGATTGGCCAATTCCTGCCATGGCGGCCTCAAGGGTTCTCAGCTCGACATGGAATGCCATATTCACAAATCACATACTCATGAGTACAGGGATGGTGGATGGGGAATCTCTCTTTATTTTATTTACTTTGCACTGCCCTCAACAATCTACTTAGTAAGGGGCTTGCCATCCTTGATCTTCTGGAGGCCGTACTTCTCCAGGCGGATGGCCTGAATGGCAATGAAGCCAGAGGTATCCATGGGGGAGAAGCCTTCAAGGGAGTCCATGGAAGCATCCTCCTGGGAGTAGAGGTTGCTGGCATCCGACTTGCGGCCAAGGACGTACGCAGCGCCCTTGTAAACCGACATGCGGACCTCACCAGTAACGTTCTCCTGGGAGTAAACGAGGGAGTTCTCAAGGAACTCACGCTCGGGAGAGAAGTACATGCCGTTGTAGAGGCAGTGAGACCACTCAATCGTGACGAATTGGTCACGGAGCTTGCGAACCTTGGCGTCCATGACGAGACCCTCAAGATCCAAGTGAGCAAGGCGGCTGCAAGTATTGTCAGTACATTAGACTCATCTAACTCGAAATCAACAGAAACGTACGCAATGGTAAGACCAGGGGTATCGTAGCAACCTCTGCTCTTGAGACCAATGAAACGGTTCTCAACAATATCGATTCTGCCAACACCGTTGTCATGGCCAATCTTGTTCAGGAGCTTGAACAGAGCAACCGAGTCGGTAACCTCGCCCTCGGGGGTGATAACCTTGGTGGGGATACCCTTCTCGAAGTGGATGGTAAAGTTGTAGGGAACATCAGGAGCATCGGTAGGGTCAACGGTGCGGGTCCAGAGCTCCTTGGGAGGAGAGTGGTCGGGGTCCTCAAGGACACCAGCCTCGTACGAGCAGTGTACCAGGTTGTCATCCATGGACCAGGGAGCCTTGGGGCTGGAAGAGACGGGAATGTTGTTCTCGGCGGCGAACTTGAGGAGATCGGCACGGCCCTGGAACTTCTCGATGAACTCGGGCATTCTCCAGGGGGCGATGACCTTCATCTTGGGATTGCAAGCCTTGAAGGCAAGCTCGAAGCGGACCTGGTCATTCTACAGACCCTAATATCAGCATGACGCTACACATTGTCTTTGGAGTGTAGATGACTTACGCCCTTGCCGGTGCAGCCGTGGCTGAGAATGTCGCAGTTGTACTGCTCAGCAACGCGGACCTGAGCCCGGGCAATGATGGGGCGGGCGAGGGAGGTACCGAGGAGGTAGCGGTCCTCGTAGATGGCATTGCACTGGATGGCGCGGAAGACAATTTCCTCGACAAACTCGCGCTGGAGGTCCTCAATCACCATGCGCTCGGCACCAAGGGCGAGGGCCTTCTTCTCGACCTCAGCCCAGTCCTCCTCCTGGCCGACATTGGCGAGGAAGCACACGACAGTGTAACCCTGTTTTGCCTCTGTCAGAACGTCTCCTTGGCAGACATCATATCAGCCAGGAGCTGCCTACCTCGAGAATGAGCCACTTGAGGATGGTGGAGGTGTCAAGACCTGTCAACCGAACTTGTCAGCTTCCCTTTCCGTCTGGCACCCGTGCACGAAGTGACGCCGACAAGGTTCCCGGTGGACACCACGAAGCAAGACCAATTGGCTTTTCCACCTGCCCGCCATGCGAACATGGAAGGTCGATTAAGCCCGTCATGCGGCTACTCGATCATAAGGAGACAAAATGAAGTCGTTGCGCAGCCGAATGGCTTACCTCCAGAGTAGGCGCTGTAAGCGGGGGTTAGCACCAGGCGTTTTCACACTGTCAAGCTTTGGCGGGAGAGACGGGCAAGACATAGAGAAGGTAAATCACTTACAGACAGACACGACCCTTGGACATGGTGGAAGACTGGATTTGTAGCAAATTATAGTAACAAGATGAAGATACTCAAGATGGATTCCGCAAAAGAAGCCCAAACAATGGAAGAAAGCAGAAACAAAAATATGGAACCACAGTCACACTGATAGCTGCAGGTCGCTCTCCTCTGTGGTCTGACCCCTCCTATGACTCGAAGGCGGTCAAACTTTTTTTTTGTTTTGCCCGGAAAGGCAAGGGATCCAGACCGATCCGATATCGCTAGCGCAGAGATAAGATAATCGGCAACCCGTTGATACCCGCCAATCCGCATGCCAGATGGTCTGTGAGCCCCCTGCTTGTCAATTACGTAGTGGGGAGCCATTGAGCCAACAAAAAGTGGAAAACTCCGATAAACCAAAAATTCCCACTGCTGGTTGAATGGATTGCCGCTGTGCCTTCTTATCGCCAATATTACTTGGGACGACGCCTTTCGTCATACCTTGATCCAATCTTTCCAGTCGCAAAACAGTGTGCCGATGCCGGTATAGCTTCAATTTGGCGATTGCTCACGATAGGTGAATTGAAGCTATTTACTTCATGATTAATTCATAACATATAATCTTAATTCCGCAAAAGTTTTGGCGAAAACTCACAACCCGCGGAATGTTCTTGTTATAGCGACAACTCCAATTTTGCCCCCCGAGTGTTTGTTGTTGCGCCCAGACGAGACGACAAGATGGAGGCCAAGAGTAGTGTACCTACACCGGTAGGCACGGGGAAGGAAACCAGCAAAAGAGACACCAAGATGGCCTCTTCATCACAGCCGAAACAAAAACCAATCCACTACCCCTTCTGGTTCGGAGGCAGCGCATCCTCCATGGCAGCCTGCGTCACCCACCCCCTCGACCTCGGTTTGTTCACCCTCCCCACCCCCTTCCCCTATTTCCCTGTATCTCATACTAACGCCCCATCAATAGTCAAAGTCCGCCTCCAAACCCGCACCGGCTCCATGCCCACCACCATGTCGGGCACCTTCCTCCACATCCTCCGCAACAACGGCCTCTCTGGCCTCTACTCCGGCCTCTCTGCCTCCCTCCTCCGCCAAATCACCTATTCGACAACCCGCTTCGGAATCTACGAGGAACTCAAATCCCAGCTCGCCTCCCGCTCCGGCGTCGACCCCGTCACGCAAAAACCCAAACCCCCTTCTTTACCTATGCTTATCGCCATGGCCTCCGTCTCGGGCACGATAGGCGGCGTGGCCGGCAACGCCGCGGACGTCCTCAACGTTCGCATGCAGCACGACGCCTCCCTCCCCGAGCATAAACGTCGCAACTACAAACACGCTGGCGAGGGTCTTGTGCGCATGATCAGAGAAGAAGGAGTCGGCTCCCTTTTTCGTGGAGTCGGTCCAAACTCCGTGAGAGCAGCGGCCATGACTGCCTCCCAGTTGGCGTCATACGACATCTTCAAGAGGACGCTGATCAAAGTAGCAAAAATGGAGGACAATCTCGCCACGCACTTCACTTCTTCTTTCCTGGCTGGTGTAGTAGCAGCGACCGTGACAAGCCCGATAGATGTTATCAAGACGAGGGTGATGTCTGCGCACGGGAACCAGTCTCTGGCGCACCTGCTGGGGGATGTCTACGCGAAGGAGGGGCTAAGGTGGATGTTCAAGGGGTGGGTGCCGAGCTTTTTGAGGTTGGGGCCGTAAGTTTACTTCTTTCTTTTCCCATTGTTTTAACACCAAGAGAATTGGGCGGGCTAACGGGGGGGAACAGACAAACAATTTGCACATTTTTATTCTTAGAATCTCATCGGAACTTCTATAGACGGTTTAAGGGGTTAGAGGAGCAGGAGTTGCTCGCCGTGGCGAAGGCATAGAGGGGGCTTGGATTTCTTCCCATTTTTATTTTTTTCATTGTTGAGCGAAAGCCAGCGAAATTTCATACCTTGATTACACAAACACAGCACAGCAACATAAGAAGGGTCATGGGCTTATAGACAAGACAAGACAAGACAGGATCGATCCATAGAGTGGAGGAAATGGGACATCATCGACATTACTACATCAACCAGCTGTATTTCTGTATTTATATACCATGTCAGGGGTGGGGGGCATAGGAATCTGATTTGGCTTGGTACTAGGGCAGGCAAAGAGGTGGCGTTTGTCATTTTGTCACTTTTGTTTTGGGCGTAAAAAGAACGAGAGCGTGCGCAAATTTAAGAAATACTTGTGTCTTGATCAAGAACAGAATATGTACAAACACGGAGAGGATTTTTAGATATTGAGGATCCCCTATTTCTTTACCTCAACATGAAGCTTTTTGATACATTATAATCTATGTACAAACACAAGATGATTCTGGGCTCAAAATCTCCAAAACCAAAAAGATTTGACTGTTTTGTTTTCGCCCAATTCATGCGCCCCCTTAATTTACTCCCCAAACTCCGGCTGATGAAAATACTCTATGCTCGACAGATAGGCCAAGAGGGCAGCAAAAATCGTTCTTCTTTCCCCGAAAGACCCCATATCCAGCTCTATTCGTCCAGAACCGATCAAAACTGACGTCGTAAGATAATTGATGACGGGCTCGGCTAGCTACTGATGCGGCGACATGTCGGCGCCGTGTGAAGGGCGATGTGCGGGGGTGGTATAGGAGTGATGCCAGAAAAATGATTGGTGAGAAGTGATCGTATAGTACAGTAACTGGTGAGATGCTGCCAAGACAAGTGCTCATATGTGGCCGTCGAGTCTGTTGTGATCGCTGAAAAGAGCATTGGTGCTGGTAGAAAATCCCTGGCGCCAGAGTTCCCAGTAGATCCAAGACCAAAGCCCAATCCTTATTTAACCGCCCATTCAAGACCAACCGCCACCGCCATAGGATGTCTGACCACCAAATGGAGTAGTCCCGCCGCCGCCGCCCCAAGCGCTCTGGTTCCCGCCGTTTCCCCCGTAGGATGTCGAGTACCCATAGTTGGTATCGGGGCCACTGTGGTATTCTGGACTGCGAGGGCCATCATAGCCTCCTTCACCCTCTCCCTCGGTCAACTCGTGGATCAAGCCGGCAAGTTTTTGTTGAATGACCTTGATTCCCTCGGCGACAATTCCGTCTGGTGGCAGGTTACCGGCCGTTTCGACGTTGTAGTAAAAATGGTTGGGCACGGCATCGAAGTCAAAAGGTTCGCCCTCCACTGGCGGTTCCTCCCACTTGGCATACTCGCTTGGAGGCCTGTTGCATATGGTGTGAGCAGCAGCCCTGCGACAAGACAGAATCACGGAGATAAACTTACCACTCAGTCTTGGCATCTGTCTCATACCACAGATCCAAATGGCGGAGCTTGTTGTGAGGATCATACTCAAACCCAATGGCTGCGCTTGGCGCCCACTTCGCATGCTCCTTCGCAATACCCTTCTTCGCGATGCACTCGAGCTTGATCTCCTGGTCGGGTCGCAGCTTGAGAATGAGAGGTCCGGTGCCGTCCTTATCGGTAATGACTGGTGTTCCCAAATTTTGATTCATGCGGTCGCCAACAGGTACCAAGTCGCGCGCTGATACCGACATGTTTTCATAGCCAGTACACTTGGCGTGGAGCGTGAGCCTGACGCTGCAGTGTTCGCAATACTCTTCGCAGTCGCAGTCACGGGAATAAAGGAGGTTCTCGACACCCTCGGCGTTCAGTGGGATAAGACCAAGACGATGGGCAATGAATTCGTCAGCAAGGACTGAGCTGTTGCTTTCAATCTCTACCAGGTCGATGGCGATGGTTGGGATCTCGGCCAGCATGACGCGACGCAGCGAGTTGGCGAAGGAGATATCGGCATTCTGGAGTTCGAACTTGACGCGGACCGAGTCGGCCTAGATATTTCCGTCGATTTTAGACAGATGTTGCCTTCTGACCCGCTGCCCGGGGAAGGGAAGCCGGGGCGTTGCGACAACCACATACCTGCGAGATCTTGACAACCGGTCCAAGAGACTCGGCGTCATCCATTGCCATCGGATCGTAATCCATCTTGCCAGCTGTATGTATCTCGCGCGATATTTGTGTTTGCTACTGGTTTGTGAAAAAAAGGAATCGCAAGGGCGCGTTTTGTTGCAAGCAAGCAGAATGGAGCGCTTGTTGTATCGCAAGAAAGCTGTTGAAGTGGAAGGCTGCAACAATAAGCGGATCCTAGCTCAGAAGTTTGGTCGAGTTGGGAGGCGCGCCAGACAAAGCGCCGATAAGAGGACTGCCCTGCGCTATCAGCACATGATTTCGCGGTGGCTACGGCGGGCTGACAGTGGGGCCAGTTTCTGGCAGAGGGAAAGCCCTGCATCTGGCAGGCAACGCTTGACTGGTTTCGGCTGGCGGGGCTCGGCGGGATCTGGGGAACAGTTCGAGGCGGTCCGTCAGATGATCCGCTTTTTTTCTTGCCTTGGCCCCGGTTGAACGGCCCAACCAGTGCCATCGTCATAAAATTTCTGGAAAGGCAACACGCCATATTGGGAAAAAAAAAAAGAGGGAGCACTGCCTGCCATCCGTTGAGGTTTTCAGACAATACACCACACAACCGCCATAATGTTACGACAGACCATCACCAACACTTCCCGGGCCCTCCGCTCCACCGTCAGAGCCGGCGCCCAAAGACAGCTCGCCAGACCCCAGTTCATCCAGTCACCAATTGCCGCAGCGGCGAGGACAGTTGCGCCAAGGGCAAGATGGTACAGCGCTGAGGCCGAGACCAAGAGCGGAGAGGAGAAGGCTGCTGAGGAAACCGAGGAAGTTAAACTCAAGAAGCAATTAGAGGCCAAGGAGGCCGAAGTTCGGGACTGGAAGGTACATACAACCCACCCCTGACTTGTACCCCCTGTATATACTGACATCCATACCAGGACAAGTACCTTCGCTCTGTTGCCGACTTCCGCAACCTTCAGGACCGGACTGCCCGCGACATGAAGGCCGCCCGCGACTTTGCCATCCAGAAGTTCGCCAAGGACCTCGTCGACAGTGTTGACAACTTCGACCGTGCCCTCACCATGGTCCCCGAGGAGAAGCTCAAGTCTGAGGAGAAGTCTGCCCACCTCCAAGATCTCGTCAACCTCTATGAGGGTCTCAAGATGACTGAGAACATCCTGCTCGAGACTCTCAAGAAGCACGGCCTCGAGAGGTTTGACCCCCATGGCCTTCCCTTCAACCCCAACGAGCACGAGGCCACCTTCATGACCCCCATGCAGGACAAGGAGCACAACACCGTCTTCCACACCCAACAGAAGGGCTTCAAGCTCAACGGCCGCGTCCTCAGACCCGCCAAGGTTGGTGTTGTCAAGAACAAATAAACAATCTCCTCTCCGGTGGTGTATGTAAGATTATGTATCGGTGGGAACGGTGTACAAAAAAAATATTTTTGAATGAAGGTCTGGGTATTAATGATCGACAAAACGATCTTCAAAAGGGTGGCAGTGCTGCGCGGGGCGTTTACTTCTTCGGTCGCCATGTATTTTTTTTCTTTCAAGTCATGTATAATGCTCCTCTCATGATGTCGATTTTGGGTTTGAAAGCATTTCGGAAAGCGCGGAAAACAAATTACGGGAACACACAGAAGAGGCTCGGGAGCGGGAGTCCTCATGAGGCTTAGGTATATAGAAGTCTTGTGTGTGCGCATACACACCGCATACATAATGTATGAAGTCGGATTTCTGGGCGCACCTTTTCTGTCAGCTGTGAAGCTATTTTGATATTCCGATTGTTTCATCACAGGTTAGGTACAAGAGACAGCTTAGTTTGCCAGGGCTTCTCTCAGACGAACAATGATATGGTCTCCCTCTAGATTCAAGTACAACCGCCTAGTGGTTACCGACTTCAATAATGATGGTGTCTGCCTGAGAAAGATATGTGTAAGCATTTCTCGGAGCCATAGCCAGGTGTTATCAGTCTTTTTGCAGACTGATCCACGCCATGGCTTTCATGAGGAAGTAATAATCTACGAGGTGCGCAGGCAACAACACAAACAGCAGTAATAAAAATAGGACAATGGATTTAATCCATGATATTTCGGCAGATAGGGCGGCGTCGACGTAAGCGAAGCAGATCATCTAGATATATGCCCATGCTTGGCGATCTGGATCTGCAGTAAATAGGTACGAAATATTGCCAACTCATCTCTTGGGTGAGGCTATGTTGGAAGCTGCAGAAATTCGAGCTCCCAGTTGTTGCCAGCAGAAAAGCCGTTCGGTCAGACTCATACCGAGAGAGGGGATGTGACATCACAGTCAGCACCCAGCCAGCCAATGGAAAATACCCCGCCTCACCAGGCATCTGGATAATTATGAGAGTTCTCTTAAGGCAGAAACAAAAGAGCGATCCATCATGTATGCGTCTTATTAAACCGAGCAAAATTTTCTCCTAGGTGATCATCCAAATCGTGGTGTGTGTCTGAAACGTCAAGATCTGCCGCCAACGACTTGCTGCAAGGACGGCTATGCCCGAGACTTTCCATGAGGGAAACCCCAGAATCGGCGCTCCGAGTTGTACGCATTTGCGACTGAAACAGGTGAAAGGGTGCACACATGTACATTGGTTTTTTAGTACACGACACGCATTGATAAGGTCAGGTCCTGCTGTCAGCAGCCACACTTCGGTAGAAAAGATTGGTGGTGCCCCCAATATAGGACCTGCCCTACTACACGACCTTGGGTGACCATGAGGCTAAGGAGGTGATATATGCTAGCTCTCTTGGCTGCCGTGGCCCAGAACGTTCTATCATTGGATGGTGATGCTCAGCTTGGGGATGTCCAACAGCCTTTGCTTACTACACATGTAAACGGTGCAGTCAATGTTGAAACGTGTAGATTCAATTCGAATTGGACAGATCTGGGCTTGTGCTCACGCCAGTAAGGTATGTATATGAAAGTGTGCAACAAACACCCCGTGGGGGCAGCCGGCGCCGGGTTGTGAGAGGTTCGGCCAGGCACTCACAGCACTCAGCCGCCTTGGATGCTCTCCTCCACAAGTAATAAAAGTGTTTGTTTGCCGGACCTGACCCAAGGCACCACTTTGGAAACGGCACAAGCGTTAATAAGAGTACAAAAGGAGCACTTGACTCAGCCCTCTTATTGTTCAGGACGGAGCTTGCTGCTGTTCCAGTGACGTGCCAAAAAAGGTGCTAAACTTAGATCACGTGACGCTCTTTGACGATCCTTGGAGCGCCAAGCCCCGGCTTTCCCTCAGAGTAGTGCTAGCGGGGAAGGGAGCTGCAACTGCCCTCCCGCGTTGATGCACCCATTGAGAGTTGCTGCCAACAAAAATCTCGACGCCGGTGTTTCTAGAGAAGATATCCTATCTTCTCCTTCTTTCCAGTGAGCGGAAGCGGGCAGCTGTTCGTTCGTTCGTTCGCCAGGGGTTTTTTATTTGTTTTTTCCTCGTCCAAGAGTGAACTCAGGAGCAGTTTGAACCCCTATCTGGTCCCGTCCCATTCCCTTTCCACCGACCCTTACCCTGCCTTATCGTTCTGCGCTGGCAGGCCGTTTCCCGCTCTCCTTATTTTGACGACACCTCTTCCACCTTGTGTCTGTGTGTGTCTTCTTTCTAGACATACACGACTTCCCCGCCTCAGGCAAACTGCGAGACCACTCGCCGTTCCCGCAAGAACGACCGTAACGACGACTACCTGCGGTACCTACCGCGCAGTAGAGCTGTGTTTTATCCCCTCCCTTTCTAGGACCCTTTCATACACCAGCACCCACTCCGGATTGTGCCAACGCCAGGCCGACATCCGCAGCGGAAAGGGCAACACTCGATGCCGGGCGTTTGACTTCCCTGAGGAAATTCGTTGTGGCACCTGAGCCTCCAGTGCATCCCCAGTCAGCTACGCAGTCAACGGACCCAGCCAAAAGTCGTAGCGTGGCAGGCCGTCGTTACTGACACTCGGGCCTTTGCGAATCGATCGGGCTGTGGCTCCCACCCTCACGACCCTCTTCTCTCAGCCAGGTCGCACCATTCTGCGCTCTGATTCGCCCAATTCGCACAAACTCCTTCTCTGCCGCACCGTACCAACTCCCGCCCGCACTCTTTCAAAGTTTCCACCTCCAAGCCGCGACCAGCCAGTGTGAACTGGCAGCGTAGACCGCAAACCACAGGAACCATGGAAGACCGATCGACTACCCCATTACAGTCCACCACTTCCGACGTCAAGTCGCCCACACAAAGGCCTCTCTACAGCAGCAAGCTCGGCGATCAAAGGAAAGAGGCGACCACTTCCGGCCAGCCTGCCAGGTGAGACACGAGACCCTTCTCTTCCACACCCCCCATGCCATGCCCTGCCCTGCCATCCCCAACTTTTTTTCCAAGCCTCACTTTGCCCACCAACAAAGACCCCCGATCCACTTTTGACTACACTGCATTGCGTCGCTCTCTACTCTAGCTCTTTCCTACTCTCCTATTCTTCGCGGAATCTGCCCGCATTGTGCCTGATGGTTTCCACCTGCAAGCGACTGACTGACTGACGGTCGACCACCGCACAGACAACAACAACAACAACAACAACAACCTCCTGTCACCAAGGCCTGGACGCCATCGTCGAGGAACCCGCTTACCGGTCGGTCGCAAACACCGCAGACCAGTTTCAATTCGCAGAACAAGCAGTCTGTGACCAACTCCCTCCGTGAGGTCAGTCAAGCTCCCCCTTTTCCCTGCGCTCCGCCTGCGGGCATCCCCAAGAGCTTGGTTTAGCTTTCTATGGTGGCCACGGCAGCAACTGGTGCATCCGCACGCCATTTTTCCGCCCCTTACCGAACTCAATTGTTGAAACAAAAGCTCACATCTACCGCAGGGCCAGCGTGTGCGTATAACCATCTCCCCAGGTGCCGAATTTGAAGGCACCTATTCGAACGGCCCCGACTCGAGCAGCTTTCGCCTAACCAACGTGCTGCAGAAGAAGCTTCCGAACTCGGCCGAACTTGCCAACGGGGCTAGGAGAGATCAGACCCAAATGATGGTCCAGAAGAAGGACGTCATGGACGCTCGCGTTGTTCCTGGCAATGCCGGGAAGAATGATGGAAAGGGTGCTAATGGTAAACGAGGCACTGAATAATGTCCAAAGCAGCTGGGCTTAAAGCTGACCTTCTGGCAGGCAATCGGTCCGGCTTCAAGACAGATTCCTCGATTTCTAACTCGCGACTCGGCGCTGGTCGGGCCCTTCAGCCCTGGACCCCGCCCCCTGACACCACCACTGACTTTAGCCTCGAGACTTCCAAGGACGATGTCCGTGGTTGGGACCAGTTTGCAACCCACGAGAGGATGTTCGGCAAGAAATCAGACTATGACGAGAGAATCTACACGACCGAGATTGACAAAAGTCATCCCAATTACGAGCAGAGAATCGCTCAGGCGGACAAGATCGCACGCCAGATCGAAGGGGAGGTCCCCAAATTCGCCCATGTTGCCGAAGAGCGTATTATGGACTTCTCCGGTGGTGACGGCAGAGACGAAGAGGAGAAGTATGTCAAAATAAGCATAGCTGTGGGTGACCATTTCAAGCTAATAGCCCTCCAGATACAGCGGTGTTGCGCGTCAGGATTTCCCTCTGGTGAACACAAGCCGTGAAAACAAGTATACCCCACCGGCTCGGCGTGCTCCCACTGGTCAGTCAACCGTCAAGGGAGCCCCTGTCGACCCTGCCATCATTTCGTCGCAATTGAAGGGTGCCCCGGCTTCTGCTCAACCCACGCCTAAGGCCGACGACGTCAAGGTGCCAGCCGCCACAGCCACACCAGCCCAGCCAGCCGTGGAAAAGGTTGCAGAGCCCAAGGTGGACAACAAGGCTTCAGAGGTCAAAGCTCCCGAGGCCAAACCAGAAGCAGCTGCAGTTCCCCCTAAGCCTGAGACCAAAGAGCCGGTTGCCTCCCGACCCTCGGCTGCCCCAACCCGTGTGGCCTTCCCAGGAAAGACCGGCGGTCCCAGTGCTGCCAACAATGTTGAGCGAGAGGTGCTGAATGCTTTCAAGCAATTTTCGATCAAGGAGAGAAAGCAGGCAGATGCTGCCCGGCACAGCAAAGCCAGAGTTGACAAGGAGGTAAAGTTGACCGAGTTGAAGAAGTTCTCCAAGGACTTCAAGCTGTCCACTCCCGTGCCCAAGGACTTGATCCCCATCATCGCGAAGGATCCGGCCAAGCAACAGCAGATTCAGGAGAAGGCGCTGCAAAATGCAGCGGATATTGCTAAGAAAAGACAAGCCGAAGCCGCCCTGAAGGAGAAGGAGTCTGCCGCTGCCAAGGCGAACCAAGTCAAGGCCGCAGCTGAGCAGTCGAATGCCTCGACGCCCGCCGCGACGACTGATTCTCGTGCCAGCTCTCGTCCCACGGCTCCTCAGCACTCTAACTCCTCCGGCGCCCCCGGTCGCCATTCCGGAGGTCGCGCCTCTTACCATAACAACAACGGCACCCAGCCTCCCTATGGTCAATATAACCGGAACGGCCGTGGTGCTCAGCTTCCTCCCGGTGCTCAGGCTACAGGTCAGTTGGCCCAACGCCTTAGAAATGTCGAGCAGCAAAAGATGCAGCACCCACATATGGCCCAACACCCTCAGCCGGACATGCGTCTGCCGCCTACCGGTCCTGCTAACAATGTCGACCCTGCCTACGGTCGTCGCATCAGCGGTGTACCGCCGAATTATCTGGGTCCCAAGCTCAACCCCAACAGCCATGAGTTCAGACCTAATGCTTTCGCGCAGCCTTTCAATCCGATGAATCCCATCAACCCCATCAATGCCGTGATTCCCAGCCAGGCGTCTAGCCCTCGTTCCTCGGTAAACAACATTATGGAAGTCCCTATCATGACCCCTCCGGCGAAGGGTCAACTGGTCCGCCGCAAGACAAAGGCGATCGACATCAAGAAGTGTTTTGTCCTCTCAAACATGGAAACGATCCAGCCCCCGTCCAATCCCAAGAAGACTTGGGATGACAATGACGGTTTCAGACCTGCCTTTGATCACCCTCCCACTTGGCGTGCTGTCGAGCCGGAGAAGGAGGAGCCCAAGGATTCCACCATGAGTATGACCTACAACGAATATTTCGAGAAAGTGCCTCGAGCTGGTGCAGCCATTGCCACACCAAACCCGACGCATGCCATGCCGCAAATCCCGCACCAGCACCAGTTGCCACCCTACCTGCAGCACGGAGCGCAGGGCATGGCCCACCGCCAGTCGCCTCACATGCCTCCGATGCAGATGCAGGCAGGCCAGCACGGACACGGGCCACATGGACCGTACAATCCCGAAGATCACAGGATGATGCATTCCAACTCGGCACAGTCCTTTGCTTCCCCTAGAATGGGACAAGTTCCCATGGCCTACCCCCCTTCGGTAAATGCTCCGGGTCAGATGCCGTATGGCCAGCCTGTCATGCCTCAGTACATGAACCATGGAGCGCCCCAGATGGGTCAGTTCCGCAGCTTCTCCAACAACCCGCAGTTTATGCCCCAGCAGCCTCACCACATGGGTGCGCCCATCATGGGCCAGCCCCCATTTATTCCACCCAACGGCATGGCAGTTCCTGGCCCCATGTATCCGGTCAGCGGTCCTCCGTTTATGCCCCCCGGCGCAGTCCCTCCGCAGCCCATGGTTGGCTCCAATGGATTCCCTAGTCCCGGCCGGTCCGCAGCTGCCCCGATGATGGCTCACCAGGGCTCTCATCAGGGACAGCCTGTCGTGTACGGAATGAGTCCGGCGATGACGTACCAGCAACCAGCCTATACTCCCCAGCAAGGCCAAGGAAAGTTTTCGGGTCAGCGTCCTCCCCAATGAGAGAACAGATTCGTCTATGTATGAGGTGGAGGCCGTGATGTCGATGTCTGCCTCCGTCGCTTGAGCTCTTCTGAGCTGCCTTATCCTATTGTTCAACTTTGGCCCACGACTAGAGACGCTTATCCATGTCTATCAAGGAACCCGAGGTCTTTTTACCTTTGGCATCCACGGCAACCTTGATAGCCGGCAAGCGAAACAAGCCTATCGAGTCATATAATGTCAAGGTCGGCTGGCTACGTTTTTTTATGCAGGACGGGAGGGCGGGCAGGGAACAATGAAAAAGAATCAGAAAAAAACCCATCACTTCACAGCTTTTTTCTATCTTTTGAGAAGAGCTAATACACAACACGAAATATCTTGCATGGTTCTTCGGTTGTGCGCTTTGCTGGCAGTGCATACCCTATCTTGGTATTTGTGGAGACATTTCTGTCCAGCAGAGCATGTGATGTGGTCTCTTTCTGTCTTTTTATTTAACAAACGAACGCATGGAAGAACGATAGCCGGAAAGAGGAGGGGCTGACGCAAAGGACAGACAAGGCAGAACGCGACAGGCAGGAGGGAGGGGGCGGTGTGGCGGTCGGGAGGGGGAAATAGTGGCTTGTGCTTGTTGTTGAGTTGCGTGAAGTGGTATACGGGGGACAGCAAGGTAGGCTGCTGTTTGATGTTGAGAGTCGACAACAACGTCGGGTGGGCGGTTGGGAGGATGTAGGGGATCGTACTGAGGTTGTGGTTGTTTTAGGTGATATGGGAGAGGTGGAGGTGGCTAGCAGCTTGGCGTGACCTAGTTGGCTAGGGCTGAGGCTGGATACAGTTTGAGGGTTGACAGTTGTTGAGAGGTGTGAAGTGATGGGATGAGGAGGCTGGCTGGGAAAGTCACGGAAATTGAGAGCGGAGGGGGAGGCGAAGGGGAGGTATGCTTGTGGTGGTGGTGGCTGGAGGGGGTTGACGGATGAGGGACGAGTTTGCGCCAGACTGATTCTCTCCATCCAAATGAGTTTTTACCATCATGCGGTTAGATGTAGTTTACAGCTAGCACAAAAAAAGCATGAGAACAATGAAGCGAAAAAAAAGTCAATGGCCTGGGAACGTTGCTGTGTTGTTCGTGTCGTGTTTGTGTTGTCCCATGTTATGCAGCCCTAACGACACAATGCTTGGTCAGATGAGGCGAACCTCCCCCTTCAAGCAGGTTAAAGATCCCTGACAGGTGTAACAGCCAAAGCCAACAGGTAAAAGGAAAGAGAAGCAAGGCTGGCATTATGTATATCTAGTAGTTTGAGACGAGCCCTCTACAATGTGTGATGGGCAAGTAAAATTGCGGAGTTGGGTCGAAGCCACGCCTGTAGCAATACGCCGCAAGCATACCAGAGTATTTGCAGAGGGTTGTGTATGGTATGGTGGTTTAGAGTTTGAGGGTGGTTTTCGGTTCTTGATGGGGTGGGTTGGGAAAGTTATCAGAAGGAGGGGGCGGGAAGTCAGGTGTTATTGTCATGGCCGTGTGGTTTGTTTACTGTTGGATAGCTATATTTATTATCAAGAGGTGGGGAAGGTGTTGTTCGTTTCAGGCCCGAGGGGAAGCTTGAGGGGTAAACGTGACGCTCTTGTTGGCGTCGATGACAAAGATCAATTGTTGAACCTATGGTGTGTGTGCTGTGGTCATGCTTTGGAGTTGGGCAGAGAGTACCTAGGTAGAACTGATGATAGCCGGTTGCGGAAATGAAGGGGGTGCTTGTTCCATGGTTTGTGTGAGCTGCTAATAATGTCTGCGAATTTGTATGCTGGCCGCCTGTACCGTTTGGATCTCATGAGTTTTTTCTTTTTTTTCTTTTTTTCTTTTCACGATAATTGGTCTTTGCTTGAGAGATATGTGTTGTAAGGCATGCTTTGTGGGACATTATAGCAACGTAACTTTTGGTCTACCGTGATGCAGGGTGGCAATAGACTGGAGGATTCAAGAAACAAAGAAATATTATCTTGTTGGTGACCCAGTCTGTAATACAGGAAGGATGTTTGTCAGAACTGGGGATGCACAACACATCAAGATCTTTTTAATGCTTTTGGTGTGTGGGTGTTGGTCAATGGTAGTATCCAATAGGTCTTGCCTCGGCGCATGTGAATGGATGGGCTGCAGTAGGTTGTGGGCGGAAATAGCATCAGATATATTGCTTACTACATGTACCCACCTCTCTGCCTCGCCACAGTATGCAGGTGGGACAGTAATCTGGGAAAGGTGCGTTGAGGGGTAGTTGCACCTGTTGGAGATGGACATAGATCTTGACCAACGTGAAGAGGTGCAAGTGTGAGAGGCAGAAGAGCCTAAATAGGTAGTAGGTACATAGATGAGTTTCAGGTTTGGGATGAAGGATGGTGCGGGAGGTGTGGGAGAGCAGATCATTGAGAAATCATGACCCTTCATATGAGATCTAGGCAGGTTATGCTTGTCTGCTAAAAACTGATGCTCGGGATTATGTGGCTGGTGATACATGTTAAAGGCTTCTACCATGGAGGTCTCCTTTCGCCCTTTGTGCTTGGTGTTGAGAAGCCGAATTCCAAGATGCTGATGGACACTACTTTGCTCAGTGACAACAAAGATTGAACGTGCCTGGGTTAATAAAAAATTGGCGCATGTCAGAAGCATGTCCATTTCACTCCGTACCCTCATCGAGCTCTCATGTTGCTGAGGTTCGCGCTCAGACTGGTTGTGAGGGTTGTCCATGAGATTCTGGCAGATCCGATCTGGCGATTTACCGACCAGCATCCGATGTGTATCCAGTGTTTGGACTTGCCCGACTATTGAAAGACTACTGGTATTGTTTTCCCTTTTGTAATTGGGAGGCTGGCAATTATCTCCTATTTTCTTTGGTTTTCTTTGGTGGGGTGGTTGGTTGGTGGCTGGAAAGTGGCCCTTACACAGATTTTGAAGTCTTGGAAGCGAGGGATCACGATGTTGAGGCAATTGACGCATGATTCAGGACCAAGAAACTGGTGATTTAGTATTCTCACAATTGATCTCCATCAACAAGGCTGTGTAGTTTTTTCTCTTCTGCCTGACATGTACAAATTCATGCGATCCGATGTGGTTCAATGCAAGACAGACTCGGATCTTCGCGAGCGGGAAAAAGATGTCTCGGAAAAAGGATTCAGGGGTGACTTTGGGGTCGAGGAGCGGGGGAGGCACGCCTTGAAGGTGGAAGGATGATCCACGACATGGATTGCGCTCCAGACCCCCGGGCTTGAAGAATTGTTGGATTGGAATCGAAGGGTTGCACAAGCTGACATGGAGCTTGGTATTAGAATTCTGGATTCACATGATTTTCGACGAGTTTTTGTAATATGGAATGGGGGGGGGGGGGAGGTTATAAGACAATAAATAAACCAAAGTCTAGATGCTGGTGTAAGTGTATGAATATAGTGAGGGGCAAAGGGATCATCGCTGAGGAATGCTAAAAACCCTTGGTCTGGGCCAGAGAACAGTAGAAACGTTACGCTCGGTAGAGCCCGGCAAGTCGCAAAATAGCCAACGTGGACCTGTTGTGCTGTTTGTGGTTGGGTGGGATAGGACCGACAAACTCGTCCTTCACCTTTCGCTTACCAGGGTATTTTGCTGTCTTTGCCTCTCATCCACATGTATGCGTTTTTTTACACCGGGGCGGGCTGGCCTGCCTATCGCGGGCGTTACCGCCGGGTGGTTGCGTGATCCCTTGCTGACTTTTTCTTCTTCTCGCAATCCTTTTCGTGGTGAGGGGTATCGGGGGGTTGTTTGTGCTTCTGCTGTTATCAGCCTCGGGCAGCCATCGGTGTGGGCTGTGATAGCCCCTGAGTGGTGCTGAGTTGAATCCGGATGTTTCCCGATGACTTAGCTAATCCGTTTGAGCGGCTGTGGTGTTGGTATGGTGAAAGCGATGAGCTAAGAGGCGTGATTGTGCATCGGGGCCAATGCAGGAACCATCGCAAAGATATCGCCACTTGCAACTCCCGAAGTGGTGTCTCCCAACCTCTGCAGATCCACCTGTCGCTCAAAAGGAGATTTCGCAGCTGACGCAGCTGAACGCATAGCGCTGGTGCGGTCCACGCCTCATCCGCCTCTTGATGTCGTCGACCAACAGCTCCATTGTCCCGCCGCAGCGGATGTTGTGCATAATGGGCGAAAGTCGTGGAGTGGTCAGTTGTTGGTCGGTTGGCGTGGTTTGCCAGGCAAGCCAGGTTCAATCTATGTAGAGGGAGGCCCGGGGAGGACGGCTTTGTCTGTCGGTTGCCGCCTCAGTTGCGCAGGGCACGTACCGTAGCGTACCTAGGCACACCGCCTGCCAGGCAGGGAGGGAGAAGGTGAAGAAAAAGGAGGGGAGGGGTAGGCCGTGAATCACAGTCAGGGGTAAACCTCACCTGCTTTTGTGGTTGTTCTGCGTGTCTTTCTTGTGTACCGCGATGAGCTGCAAGATGTCGATTTTCTCATTCTGTGGACAGTCAGGGTCTTGCATTGACCGCGCGGTTGGCGGCCGTCGATCACCAGGGCTGAGGTGCTTGATCTGAACTGGGACAGGCTGGCGAGGCGCTCTTTTTCTGAGCAACGTCCCCCCCACCTGGACGTCGGGTTGTCGGGAGTCCTCAGCCAGCCAGCCAGCAAAAAAAAAAAAAAAAGCTTGGTGGGGTTGAACGTTGCGGTCAGCCGTTGCGCTGCTGCGTAGGTAATCATGGAGGGGCGGGCGGCTGGAATGCGATTTGGCGACAGTTCCTCCAAAGAACCCAGAATCCTAAAAAAGCAGCCGACAAGCAAGCAGTTTATGGCTCACTTTATGTAAGGTGCGGTAACGGATAAAATTGGGATGATGTGCAACCTGCAACTTGGGATGTTTCCTTGCCATTTTGCCGGATCTTGCCAATCCTGATTGTATTCTCGTCCCATATGTTCTTAATTTGTCTTTTCGGGCTGCAGATGAGTCAAGTGGATGCGGCTGCTGCATCGTGCGACTTTGATGATGGAAATTCTTTGGATACTCACGGCCACGGCGGTCTGCAATTGCAGGCCACTTGCCACTTCGTGATGGCTCAACTGTGAAACCGTGGGCTCTCGTGGTGCCCGTATGGTTCGTCAGCTTCTCGGTAGTAGTTGGCTTCAGAGCAAAGTTCCAGAAGAAGCGGCTGCCTCTTGATTTGGCAGGTATTGGAATTCGGACATAACCCCCGGTTTGTCCTGCGCAAGGCAGACTGAGAGACAATTCGTCGGCATTGTCCCAAAAAGACCAAATCCCCATCCCATGTTTGCAAGGGCTCAGCGCTTGACAAACAACCGGGACACGCGGCGTGCCGTGGTGGTCTGGCCCGTCTGGTCGGCCGATGGACTTTTGGATGGGGATATCCTCACGGCCACTGGAATGGGCCACAGTGGCACAGTTCTTTTTCTTCAAGGTTGTCGGTTTTCCCCCCAGGGTTGTGAGGGTTTTTCTGGTGGTTCGGAGTGGAAGCGAACAAAAGGGGTCAGTGTTTCAAGTTTGTGCTGTTCGGCCAGTCGGGCGCTTTCAACCAGGTTCCCCAGGATCTCGCCCAGACCATGGCACAGCTGGCCCGCTCTCTTGTGGCCAATCACAAGCTGGAGAGGCTCAGGCACCCTCGGGCACCCATTGGATGAACTGACAGATGGCCCCTGATGGGCACTTTTGGGTTGCAGCCCCGCGGGCGAATACCGACGGAGCGAGCGAGCGACTGGTGGCAGCGTTCCAGTGGCAGCGGCAGCCACAGCACGTTGAAGGCTCGGCCGGCACTGGGGGGGCCTCTGCGAGTCGCACTCGATTTTCCAGGGCAAGCGCAAGCGTTTCCCGTCACACCAACGCCATCGTTGCACCAGTCGCCAGTCCCTCGTCTGTTTTTGACCTGCAGGACGATGGACTCTGCTCTCACTGGCTGTGCCGACTTGTACCTGAATTTGCATCTTTTTCTTTGGGCCCTACCCTCAATCTGTCCCCGCGCGTCTGTCTGCCAATCCTTTTGCTGCTTTGCTCCCTGCCAGTGACTGGCCCGGTGGAGTGCTGTTTGAAGTGAAGTGAACAGGAGCGAGCAGAATGCCCACGGAAAAACGACGAGCTTTCGTGCGGAATCTTTGCTCACCCCTCGCCACCCAGAGCTTTCCGTGATGGATTTGAGCGGATATTGATTGCAGCGCAATGCTCTTTCTCGGTCGCATCATGTACAACACAGGCCGCAGTCTACGGTGTACCGTACAAGTAAGTGTACGAGGCACACGGTTCCCTCTTCAGTCCTCTTCGAGGATCCCGATCCCCACTCTGGCCCTGTTGCTTGGATCTTCTTGGACCGCAGCGGCCCAGCATGGACGGGGATGCTTTTGCGGTGGAGCAAGGGGACGGAGCAAGCAGGGGAGCAGGGGGCGGCCAGGGCGAGAAGCAGGGGGGAGGATGGGACAAGAAGCTGTTCGTCCAGTGGCGTTTGCCTGTCCAGTGTGCGCTCGAAACGGCAGAATGGGGACCAATCGTCTCTGGATGAACGGGTGCAACAGAAACATAAAGGGTGCTCTCCCTCTTTTCCAAATCTGCTTTTATTCTGCCCTTCTCTCACCACGGCATCGCGCCTCTTACTTTCCTTCAGCAGACCACACCACCCCGTCAAGGGCTTCGATTGACTTCTTTTTTCGCTTCCATTTTCACTTTGAGACAGCCCGGTGCTTTCAACTTGTGACCGACACTCCCTATTGTTCGACAAACAATAGCCTCCACCAACAACAATAGCTTTGTCCACGTTGACAAAAGCACCCACCCCATTCATTACCAGCCTCTGAGCAGTGCTCAAAAAATTTGACATTTTAAAAGGGTCCAGACATTCTACGACCACTTGCTTCACTCCTTGAGACGAAAAAGACTTGAGAGGACCAATCGATCACTCGCCTATCCGGCATCACTACCAACTCTCTGAGCGCGCGATTGCAACAGAAACAGCAACCCACAAACTCAACAACAACAACAACAACAACAACAACAACAAGCAAACCAACAAAAACACCATCACCATGTTCTCCAACAGATTCGCTACTGGCGCCATCGCCTTCCTGATGGCTGGTGCCCAGCTCGCCTCGGCCCACATGGAGATCTCGGAACCTGCCCCCTTCAGGTCCAAGTTCAACCCCCACGCCACCAACATTGACTACACCAACACAGCTCCCCTCGCTGCCGATGGCGCCAACTACCCTTGCAAGGGCTACCACTCGGATCTCGGTACCGCTGCCGGTGCTCCCACTGCCTCGTACCGTCCTGGTGGCTCGTACCAGTTCAAGGTTACCGGCGGTGCTCCCCACGGCGGTGGTTCGTGCCAGGTCAGCTTGAGCTACGACAAGGGCGCCACTTTCACCGTGATCCAGTCCATCATCGGTGGCTGCCCGCTCGCCTCCAGCTACCCATTCACCATTCCCGACGATGCTCCCGAGGGCGAGGCCATCTGGGCCTGGACCTGGAACAACAACATCGGCAACCGTGAGTTCTACATGAACTGCGCCCCCATCACCATCAGCAAGAGCGCCGCCAAGCGCGAGATCGAGGCTCCCAAGGTTGAGGAGGCTGCTGTTGAGAAGCGCGCCTCGGTTGGCTTTACCTCTCGCCCCGCCCTCTTTGTCGCCAACATTGAGAATGGCTGCTCTGTCGCTGAGGGTACCGATGTTTCCTACCCCAACCCCGGTCCCGATGTCGTCAACAATGGTGGCAGCACTGCGCCTCCTTCTGGCAACTGCGGTTCCGCCGGTGCCCCCGCTCCCAACCCTGGCAATGGTGGTGGTGATGCTCCGGCTCCCACAACGACTGAGCAGGCCCCAGTCGTTCCTCCCACCACCACTGCTGCTCCCGTCACCACCAAGGCTCCCTTCTCTCTCCCTGGCGGTGTCTTCATCACTATCCCCAACCCCAACAACCCCGTCACTAGCTCCGTCGCTGCTGACGTCCCGGCTCCTGAGCCCACGACTCTCATCGTCTCCACTCGCCCTGCCAACACTCCCACTGCCGCCCCCGCCCCTGTTCCCACCGGCGGTGCTGGCCAGCAGCTCGGCTACCCTGCGGGCAAGGCTTGCCAGAACGAGGGCTCCTGGAACTGCCTCGGCGACTCCTTCCAGCGCTGCGCCTCTGGCACCTGGTCCGTCATCCAGTCTATGGCTCCCGGCACCACCTGCCAAAAGGGCGAGGGTTCCAACCTCGCCGTCATCAAGCGCGCTTCTCGCCGTAGCTTCAGGTGGAGACAAGGCTCTAGACTCCAGCTTGCTTAAGTTTGTCTCTTCCTACCTTTTTCTTTTTTGGTGGGGGGGGGGGGGGGGAATAGACTTCTGCAGCTTGCTTGGACAAGAACAGACATAGACATTGTGCTTGCGTGATGTCTGTGTACTTGATGAATTCATCAAACCCTTCTTGGTTTTCACTTCTACCCATACCCCTTTTTCGACTTTCGCTTCGCTGTTATACCCGACACACATTTTCACATCATTGGTGTCATTCGTTTAAACATCACCATTTTTGACCATTTGACATTGGTCGCATTTGTTCACATTCACAAGAAGGGGTACACAACCAGGCAAGACGGCGTTTCATTGGGAACTGGATTGGGGGGGGGGGGGGGGGGGGGGCCCCATATGGGGGCAAAAATAAATTTGGGGGGCAATGGTTTAAAAAAATTAATTTTTTTAAATTTTTTTTTAAAAATTTTTTTTTGTATTGTGAAAGCA
>MU866225.1:0-77429 GCA_033296915.1 Triangularia setosa | reverse complement strand
AGAAAACCGACAACTCCTCCGCAGCGCCACCCAACAACAAACACAATACACAAGACACGCCCCGCTTGGGACCCCCCCCCCCCCCAAAAAAAAATTTTAAAAAAAAAAAAAACCCCCCCCCCCCCCCCCCGGTAAAAGATAGGATAGATGAGGTGGGACGCTCTTGCTACCCTCAATGAAACCGACAAAGAGTATACACCAGGTTATCTATGCTTTGCTTTCCACGCTTGCTAGAAAAAGGTAGATGAGACCAGAAAAAATGGCAAAATTTTATAGAAATATGCCAGAACACGGATGAGAAGAGATAAGTAAAGAGACAACTTGGGAGTGTGTATGACACAGAGCAGTGTCCACACAAGGGTAGGAAAGAGGCCCGTCTCCTCCCCCGCTTCGGTTCGGAGAGAACGGGTGATGAGGTCCATATACTCTGACCCTAGAGCGAGAATGTCACCCACGGGAGGAAGGGTTGGGTGAAAGCCGGGAAAAGTCCCTCCCTGCACTAAACACGACGAGAGAATAAACAGTTTCAAGGCTTCGGCGTCTCTGCCCGAAAGACCTTTTCGACCTTGACCAGCAACTTCGCGTGCTCCGTCTTGCGGCGGGTTTTGGAGAGCAGGTCGATGCATCGGTACCCGGTCTGGAGCCGGTCGAGGCGGATGCAGGCCCAGGCCATGAGGTTGTCGCGGATGGAGGAGCTGTCTTCTACTTTGAATCTGTGTTGTGCGCGTTGTTTGTTAGCTATTGTTGGTGAGAAGACTTGAATAGGGAAGGGAAAGCGGTGTAAAAAATTCCGGAACGGAGCGGAAGAGAACGGAAGCCGGCCTATTTGCGCAACATGATGATGAGGCAGTCAGAAGAAGAAGAATTATCTCTTCTGTATCGTCCGCCTGTCGTTCATTTCGCCGTTCCCCATTCGCCAGCCTCTCCCGGATGCACGATCCCGGTTTTTTTTTTTTCTCTTTCCGCGCGACCGCCCGGCTTGCTTCCGTGATGCGTAAACAACGGTTATCACCCAACGGAAGCCCGCAGAGAAATTCTTTTGCTTCCGTCCTCACGGCCACTCGCAACAGAAACAAAAACTGCAGTAAAAGAAAAAAAAGGGACATACCTCACAAAGCTCAACCCCTCCATCACATCATTCACCTCGAAGAAATCCAAGGACCGACTGCTATACCCCCAATCCGGGTTATCCGTCTCCGCCACCAGCGTCTCCTTGACCAGATCCTGATTCCCCCCTTTTTGCTTCTCCACGTGCAGCTCAACCTTCACCGCCGGCCTAAACTTCTTGTCCCCCATCACCCCCACCCCGCCCAACTGCCTCCTATCCCTCGGCAGGGGAATCGCCTGCCCTGCCAAAACCGTGATTCGTAGATCCAGCGTTCGTCTGGGGATGTCCTCCACATCGACGTTTTCATCACTGAGTAAACCCGGGGGTTTCAAGACCCAGCCGTGAGTATTGGCAAACATGGCGTCGTTGATCATCATCCCTTCGTCGGTGCGCTGCCAGTTCATGGCCACCATCTGGACCCCCCTTCTCCAGTGAAAGGACGGGTCCGGGTTGCTGCTGTCTACGCGGAGGCCCTTGGGGTAGATGCGCATGAAGAAGTCGCGGTTGTGGGAGAGCAACGTTCGGATTTTGGCTGCGTCTTGCGCCAAGGCGTGGAAGCAGTCCTCGCTGAGGCTGAAGATGTGGGAGGGGGTGCGGGAGGAGAGGGATTGGTGGTCGTCAAAGTGCTCGCTGTGGGTGTAGATTGCTAGTTTGGCCAGGGCCTCGGTGATGGGGGGTTTGGCTCTGATGGAGCTGATTCCGAGTTTTCTCCCGCGCTCAATCTCGTCTTCGACTTGCTTGTCGGATATACGTTTGACTTTGATGAGGATCTTGTGGTAGAGCTCGTTTAGCTTTGGCTGCTGTGTGTACTGGCAGATGTGGTCAAAGGGTTTGTCGAGGAGGAGGCCGTCCCACTCTTCCTTCATGATCTGAACCATCATTTCTTGATGTTCCTTGTCGGCGCCGACTTCGAGGGAGACGATGATTGGTAGGGGGTTCCTCTCAAAGGCGGTTTGGCGGACGGCTATGCAGACTTCGCGGAAGCTGATGATGGAGGTCATGGTGCCATGGTGGTGGACTACAGGCTCGCCGTTGAATTTGTCCTCCTTGGAGCGAGAGGAGGCCCGGGATCGGCTTCCGGTGAGGTCTTTGGGATCGAGGGTGGTGGAGCTTTCTCGTGTTTCCAAGGTTGAGAAGGTGGTTTGGGCGGCACTTGGACTTCGGCTATGCTTGGACTCGAGCGTTGAGAAGGCAGATTGGGGGACGCTGGGGCTACGGCTGTGTCTGCTCATGAGGGTATCGAGCCTTTCGGCGGCAATGCGTGGTATTGAGTTTGATGAGACCTGGCGTCGGTGCTCTATTTGTGGTGACTTGGAGGGGTTTCGGGAGACACTACGGGAATTGGGATTGTTCCAGACGTCGATTTCTATACAGCGGCAACCATTGCTGAGCACTTCACGATAGGCATCAGCCGTACTGTTCGACGAGAGCTGGTTACCGTCCAGATACGTGTTGTGACTGCTGCTTATAAAGTAGTTGCTGATGGGTTTTGAGGTGTCTAGTTCGCCCAACCTCCTCGTGGCAGCCCACGCGGACTCATTATGGCTCCAGACCCAGAAGAAATCCTGAAAGGAATACGATTCCTGGGTCAGCGGTTCATGGTACAGGGTGCCTTGTGTTCCCTTGAGAAAGGCTTCAAACTTTTCTCTTGACAGCGTCCTGTCGGTTCCTCGTACAATGTTGTAAATGTAGAGGATGTGTCTTCTGATGGAGTCATGGCAGGTGAAATGGGGGCGTATATTTCCACCCATCCCAGCACCCATCAGGGCAGCTTGTAGCATGGCGGATCTTCCCTGGCTGGGAGCACCACGTCGAAGGGTTGTCATTCTGCGAATAAAGTTTCCCTTGCCCTTCTTCTTTGGCGGCTCCTCTCGCCCGAACTGCAATCCCACACCATGCATTAGTCTCCCGCCTGGTGGTATTTTCCAACGGTTTTCCCAGAAGGAAAACGGCACAAACTTACCCGTATGCAAAACATGGTGCCTGACGACTGCCAGTTGGCAAAGTCGGTCTTTTTGATATCCACCCACTTCTCGAATTTGCGGTCAAGGATCCTGCGGTTATGGTTTGTGTTGGATGGGGCCTATTGCTATCGACACATCGGCTCGTCCGTGAGGCTGGGGATCGCGGCAACCAAAGCCAGCCCAGCCGCAGAGCTGTAGGCGCAATCGATGATAAGAAGGATGGAGGTCAGAAGAGGTGTGAGAGCCTCGAGCTGCGAAGAAAAAAAGGACGAGGCGGCGGCGCCCTTCTTTTGGGGGAGGGTGGTAGAGGATAAGCAGCATGGGGGCAGGGATGTCAGCAGTACCGATACCGAAGACCAAGCGGAGCCTTGTCCCGCATCAAGAGCTCGCTGCCAATGGATCCACGAGAAGACCCATGCCCCGCCCCTCCGCTGATCCCTTGTCAAACCACCGCCACAAGTGGCCCGAAGATACGGTTCAGGGACGGCTTGAGACAAGCCATGTCCGCTTTGTAATCGATCGTTCGGATTCTAAAACGCTGTCAATCCTCCAAGTAATCACTTGCTCAAGTCATACGGAGATGGTCCCAAAGCAGTAGCTATCAAGAGAGCTCCCGAAAGAAGAAGACGACCCGCCGTTGCTGTGATCTCTCAAAGTTGGGGGCCTGGAGAACGAGGCCTAGCTTCCCAGCGTGACAGCGATCATGGCTGTGCAACTTGGTCAAATGTGGAGAATTTGTTTCTCCCACGGTTTGAACCATTGACAACAGAGTTCTCTTTTAGGCATTTGCTCACACATTCTCCAAGAAATTTGCTGATTTCCCCCCCAGATGGACCACTTGGTCTGCCAAGGAGCACGCTGTTTCCCATCAGCCCTATCGAATTCCGTCCTCTTGGCCCCCAAGAGACCGAGGGCTTTTGTCACGCATCTCCATCCACTCAACTCGATGCCTGTCGTGGCTGAGCTGCTGCCAGTCTGTTCAACCCCCTTGATTTAGAGTCTTTCTGAGGACACAACATATTAGCTGAGGTAACGTCACTCAAACACTTCAACAAAGTGAAATTGGACGGGCCAAGTCCGGTAGAGAGATATCGGTGCGCTCTCTATAGCACTGTGCCGCTGGGATAAGGGAGTGTCAGCGTGTAGCGAGAGGAGCTGTTTGCAGGGCTAGTTGAGCCAGACACACCATAAAAACAACATCACCAAATCACAACCAAGTGGTCGCCTTGGGCAGAAACAAAGCTAAAAGTCTTGACCGAGCCAATGAACCTCCTCATACCCAATCCAGAACTTTGACTTGCTCAACTACTGCGGTTACAATCACCAACCCGGCGAATGACTACAAACACCAAGTATGTTGCTCACATCTTCAATTCGGCTTCAGTCCCCCCCGCCCGCATACGCACAGCCTCCTCGGTGCTGAGGCACAGCAGACACCCCGCAGGACCCAACCGTACAACAGCAACACAGCAACTTCGGCACTGTCCGGTTGGGCCTTACATCTTGTTTTCTGCAAACCCGTCTCCATCACTTTTTACATTCCACAACTCGGTCGGAAATGCTTGGGGAATCTCCTTGAACCGATGGTTATTACCTGACGTGTTCAAACTACTAACAGGACGAGCGATCCCACCCAAGAAAAGTACCACACAGTAGCGCAGGATCACCCAAGCAAAACGCTCTGTAGCTTCCCCCGCAAAGAGGATTCGGAGGACGCAGCGCCCTCCCTCCCGCAGTTGAACGATTGACAAGCGAACAACAACAAAAGCCGAAAGGAACGCCCCGCGGCGGCCGCTATCACGGCCCGGGCTTCTCATGTGCGGGTCTAGGGCTCAGTGGCCACTGTGATAAACATCTGTAGAATCTACGATGTCGGTATGCAGGCCCTCCGATTCCCAAACCTCGGACCGTTGAAAAAAACTGCAATGACATCCCACCTGCCTCTTCTGGTGACACATTTCACGACTGAAAGAATGTACTCAGATCTGTCGGCATGTAAGTTTTCTGTAAGAGTTCACCTAGCCACCCACCCGGACTTTGAGTCGGGAAGGAATAGTTCGAATAGAAGAAAATGACGTCTCTTGTCAGACCCAACCCCCAACTCAAGACAGACAATTTTCACACAAGGAAGCACAGCCTCACAGCAGCCCCATTGGGTATGTACATTCTTCCACCCATTGCAGCGCCATATTCAGGGCATCGCGGCAGTCAGGTACCAAAAGCCCCCCACGACTCTGGTGTTGACTCAAACCACACACCAAACTAGGTTGAATTCCGAAATGGGACCGCGTACCAGCCTGCGTGTGACTATTCACCAATGTACCATCGCCTCACTTTTTTTCTTCTTTTTTTTTTCCTTTCCCACAGGGGATACGCCGGCCGGCCCGGCTCTGAAACTAACAAACGCAAATGCTCAGGAACAAGAGACATTGCCATGGGCAGATGACATCCTGACAGGTGATGACGGTGGTCAGCATCTCACTTCCACCACCACCACCATGGATCAAAGTTTACCCACTACTAGCCAGGCTACTGCTTTAAGAAACTTACACACCTAAGCAGGCAGGCACATAACTCAACGGGATCATCCGCTGACCAAAGCTCACCCACCATACCAAAGTAACCTCACCTCACCACACACACGCACCAGTTGTACTCTCCCACTACCACTACCACCACCACTACCACCACCACTACCCATACCATCCATCCAGTTCTCTTCCACAGTTCACAGATCTTATGATGTAGAATTGAAAGATACATCTCAAAATGTCTTTTACTTTTTCTCCAATCTCCTAACCTCACCTCATAATGCAAGGTAGGTAGGTATGTCGAATATGTATATAGCTAAATAATACACAAAACCCAGCCATCATCATCACCACCCATACACTGATTTCCGTGCAAGACTGACTGACCACTGGAGCTGGGATAACCACACCAATCCAAGTTCCCAAAATATCCAAGAAAACCCTCCCTCCCTTTGAAACCAAAAATTTCTCTTTCTCTCCTTTCCAACTGGGTATAAATGTATGCTTTCTTTCCCCCTTCCCCTTCAACCTTTACCCCCCTTAGCAAAAACAAAAAGCGCCGCCACCCCCCCAAACCCAAAAAAAAAACAAAGAAAAAAAGTATGTATATGTGATAAATGTACAAAATGTTCCTACACAGCTCCAAAATGTTGCGCTGGTAATTAGAAGGATTTTTTTTTAATAAGATATATAAAAAAAAAAAAAGGGGGAGGGGGGTGGGGGGTGCAAGGAAAAATATTTCAGAGAGAGAGAGTCGCGGATAGCGATGTGTTTGTTGTTGTTGATGTGTTGATAGATGTTTCAATGCTGACGATCCCAAAAAAAAAAAAAAATTGGTGTTCTTCGTCCAAAGGAAGGGAAAGCGCCGTCTATGCGGGATATCATGGTAAATTCACAAGAGCACCAAAAGGATAATGATGATAGGAAATAATAATGATGTCGTGTGTAAGTGTTGCCCGCTCACACGTCAACCCCAGATGGGAGCGTTGCGGTAGGCGGGCGAGTTGTAGCTATGCAAAACTCGGTATGGAGGCCTTGGTCCATACGAACTCTGCAAGCTCATGCTGCGCTTGCGGTAGTGACCTCGTGGCACCTGGGGGCAAGGCCCGTCTTGGTACCATTGCCCAGCCGAGGCGTCAAGCTGACTCCGGCTCCAGGTATTGGCCGGCGTGTGCTGTTGTTGCGCATGCCTCGGGCCATACACAGGCTTAGAAGGTGCTGTGTAGCCGTTGGACATGGAGGGAGGATGGCCAGATTGTGGCCGTCTTCCAAACTGCTGGTTCCACTCGTCATAACTAGCTCGGTGCCTCAATGGCTGCTGCTGCTGCTGGTTTGACTGCATCTGCCATGGCTGAGCACTACTAGGGCGCTTGATAGCATCCTCTTCATGCTCTTGGACTGAACTGAGCGATCCCCGCCGGCTGCCGCCATTTATCGACGTGTAAGAAGGCTGAAGGGAAAGTCCCTGTTCTGGTTGAACTTCCCAAGCCGGGGGCCTGACGCTGGACTGACGGAATGCTGAAAGGCGGCGGGGGTCCATGGTGGGTGCAGCAGTTGGCAGAGCCGCGTCCGGAATCATTCCTTGCTGGTATGATGGGTAGCTGTGGATGCTCTCCCTGCTGGGCTTTCTCGAGAGCGGCTGAGCAGCAGGATAGCTCTGAATGCTCTCGCGGCTGGCCGTGCGGTGAAGGCTGGAGTTGGATGACTGTGATCGCAGAGGCGGCGGCACACGAAGAGACATTTGTCGTCTCGTCGCCATACTGACAGGAGGCGGTGTATTTGTCTTGCTGCTCAGAGACATTGCCCTGGCAAGCGGGCTAGGAAGCAGGGGCGACGGGAGCGAAGAAAGAACTTCCGTGTGCGTGATCGCAAACCTCGCATCCTCCTGGTCCTCGTCCGGGGGCGAGTAGATGACTGCGCGACCACCCACCAAAGCATCAAGCGTCGCCTCGTGGGAGTTTCTCGGCGAACTGGTGGTGACGTCTCTAAGGGCAAACTCTGCAACTAGTCGTGGCCTGCCATCCAAACTCCTCCGGTTCTCGAAACTCTGCCGAGCTGCTACGGGCTTTCGCACTATTGGCTTCTTCGGCATAACGTGCGCGGCGACATGCGCAATGTGTGTTGGCACAGAGTGCATAGTTTGCCTCCATGAGCTCTCCTTTGCGATGCGTTCTGCTCCTGGTTCAGCAGCAGCGGGTGCTTTCTGAACCGAATTGAGGGCATCGAGGCTGGCCTCCATGCTCCCGACGCTGAAGATGGTCTTCAGAGTATCCAGACTCGCTCGGGGCCTCAATGCCAGCCTCTTTGTCGTCATGGGAAATCTGCCATTGTGCTCCTGAAGCTTGCTCTCTACCTCCCTGGGAATTGACGGAATGGCATTCTTTTCCACGGCATGCGTCGCATGAGCTTCCAGCGGTCCCACAGCAGATCGGCGTGCGCTGCTCAGGAGCCTCTGCAGTCTGTTGGGTTTCTGAGGCTTGCTTCCAATGCTCAAAGCAGAGGTGGATTTGTCAGACTTGGACGACTTGGCACTGACTGGAGTGGGCACAGATTCGGGGGATGTTGGTCCGCGATCACGAGATCTGAGATTCTTGATCGGAGTCAGAGAAAGCGGCACCTTTGAAGTGTTTGCTCTGCTGAGACTGTTCTCCCGAGCTAGATTGCTGGCTGATCGGCTCGATTTCCTGGCAGACTTCGGGTTGGGTGAGGGCCCTGGGCTTTGGTGACGGGCATCTTTCGGAGGTACTGGAGGAGGAGGCGCTTCTCTCGGCGGCGCTATCACATAGGCAGGCCCAGTCTGCTCTCGGTCATTGGATCTGATGGAGGTGCTCCTGCGGTTCGCTTCGATCAACTGACCCTCAAGCGAGCCCATCCCCTCCATTTTGGAACTCTGATCCTTCGTTCTGAAGGAGCGCAGAGAAACATTTGAGCTGTATCCGGAATCGGCTTTTGCCAAAGGTTTGTGCGGGGATTCGGAAGAAGGACTCGTCGTCGATATGAACCCGCTGTCACTTCTCGAGAGAGGCTTGGTTGGAGTAACTTCCCCCGTAAAGTGAGGTGGCTTTGCGTTGGGATCCAGGCGAACGTCCAAGATCTCGCCCGCCGCAAACTCGGACAGAACATCATCCTCAAACAATGAATCCTCTAGGGCGGTATGTTTGGACGTGGTCTGCAGACTCGGGCTCGTGGGGGGGGATAAACGGATGGAGAGCGGACTGAAGTTGACCTCCAAGTATTGCTGAGTACTCGTGACGGAATATCCACCAGAGACGACGCTCGTTACTTGGCTCGTAACGGTGGTGGCAGTATTACAGGGCCCCGCAGCACGTGGCTGCTGTGCAGGTGGTCGTGCAGCGGAACTAGTCGTGTTGCTTTGGTCCGGAGCTTCCGCATTGGCAAAGTAGTCATCATCCCCCCCCAACTTGAACCGACTTCCCCCCTTTCTCTCCACTTCCGGACTCGAAGGGCTGGCCGGCCCATTTGTGATGCGCAAAGAACCCAGCTTATAGCCACCAATTGACTGGTAGTCTTCCTCACGAGGCGTCACCGCTCTGGGAATCGAGCCCAGATCATCAAGTCGAGGCGGCATAGATACAATCCCATCCCGATACGATTCAAACGACTGTTGTCGGGACAAACTTGGTGTTGGAGGGTGGCTGTAACGCGGATTAAGCCTTGGTGGTGCGGGAATGTTGCGCATCGAATTCGCCCGGGTAGCAACGCCTGGTGTTTGGATAATGGACCGCCTCCGAACAGGCATGTAGAGCGAGACGTCTGAGCTGGCACGTGTGATGGAGGTGCTAGGAGGGTTCGTCGGATTCGAGCTCTTCCATGTGGTCTCGGTGACAACCGTCATCCGATTTTCTGACATGGTCGTCGCATGTTCAAGGCCTGGCTCTTCCACGAGGTTCAACAAACGCTTAGCCTCGTATGACGTCAAGTTATAATTCCAAGATGTCCGCATTCGAGGTTCGGACGACCACCTAGGCATGCCCACGTTAGCAACACCTTCAGGACCCAGCATCGCCATAGAGACAAAACATACTCTTCCGGTTCGGGTGGTCCATAGTACGCAATTGCCGACTCATACGTCAAAGAGCTGGTCCTGTTCAGCCTATCCACCATCCTCGATCCTGATCCAACACTGTCCCGCCTGTCGATATCAGACACAACTTGAGTTGACCTCACGCGGAACAGACTCCTTCGTTTGGATTCCTGCTGCAGGGCTGGGACTGATGTGAAAGAGGCGCTCCGGCCGTTGCGCGTTTGGAGGGTGTCAGGCTGCTCAAAAACCGACGACGTTGGAGTAGAGACTGGTGAGGGAGAAGACAATGGAGGATCTGGCAGTGGGCGGTTGGAGTAGCGCTTTGGGTTATTTGAGGAGCCGCTGGGGCTCAACAGACCGGCTGTGGCATGATTGTTGGTTTTTGGCTTGGACAGCTTCTGGGAATACCTCCGGGCTGTCTCAGTGGACTGGGCGTTTCCCATGGTTCCAGGAGTGACCTATGGGGCAGTAGCCCACGGAGGGTCGACGGCAGAATATTGCTATGCGGATATTGCGGGTGCCATGCCGTGTGGTGACCTGTGTTTTCGTGGAGGGCTGTGCCGTGAGGAGGTTCGGGGAGGTATATGGGACAGCAATCAAGTCAAGACACGGTGTGAGAGGGGCCGGCTGCCGTGGAAATAATTCGGAAACGGAGGGGGGTGGGTTGACGGGTTGACGGGTTGACGGGTTGACGGGTTGATGGGAGGGGGAGGAAAGGAAAAGGTTGAATTTGAAATGGGTTTGAACAGCCACACAAAATGGACCCAGCAGAAACCAGCCTGCCCTGGCTCATCAATGGATGGCGTGTTTATACTTGTTTGACGGCTGCTGCTCCTCTCGAGGCTAGAAGAATCTGAGACGTCGAAACACAACTGGAAGAAGGCAAAAAGATTGGAGCAAAGACAAGAGAGAGACTGGATGGGGCCGCGGACGGGCGCGCGGTTGCTTTGTAGATGTAACAGGTCTTGGTTGTTACATGAGAGGTGCATGCACCTAAGTCAGGGAAGCCCCCTTCCCTTCTGTCAGGGAACACAGGAGCTTGAAAGTGGGGCCGTCATCAGTGGGACACTGGGACGTGCGCAAGCCCCCATCATTGATCATTGAGCTCACACCGATCGGTTGACACCCGGTCTTGTTGGTGAGAAAGGATGAAATGAGGCTGCCTCTTCCGGTGTCCGGGCGAGAGCCCCGATGCCATCTTCATACGTGCATACTGGTCAGTGTCTTCTTCGCGCTTTTGAGATCCGTGATGTTCGGAATAGAGTACATCAGGTAGGTGACACTCGTCGGGCTGGTGAGCGTCTGATCCCTGCTTACAGCTTATTACCTACAGTTTGCCTGTATGTGGGAGGTGTATCTCGTCCTGCACCCGCCAACCTCCCTCCTGCTTCCATGGCGCTGCGCAGTGAGAAAGGGCCTACGCAAGGCTGGTGTAGATTTGACAGACCAGATTCAGTGCCCGCATCTTGGTTCCCTTGCGCCTGTTCCTGCTACCACCATAAAGCCTGATTTGTCCCTTGCAATGATACACGACGTACCAAACAAGACGGGTGGCCGGACAGCCAATGGGTAGAAAAACATAAAGTGCTGGCTATGTTCAAGCCTGTTCTACTTTTTTCCTCCGAATTCTGGTTTGCAACGTCCTTCCAATTGAACTGACATCAACTCTATCAGGACTCGGTGACGCGGGGTGTTGGCCATGTGTTTCAGATGGGAGAGCTCCGGGCGGACAATTTTCATTCAAGTGTTGCAACTACCTCGTGCCGCCTTTGCATGTCTCAATTGGACCTTTTTGATGGCCTTATCCCAGCGGAGCTTGCCCCAAAATGGCTTCGACGTCTGCCTCTGGTCAGTTGCCAAATTCCCGCCATATCACCGGCCATCTCGCAAAATTGCAGCGCAATTTTATATGGCGAGATCTCTTGGCACATGGCGAGCATGGCCCTTGTCACTCAAGCCCAGAAGCAGTGCTGCTCTGCGACCATGTAGTGAGTGCGCCAACATCGACGAATGCTTTTGAGTTTTCTGGAATTCCATGATGCAAAGCAACTGTTGATCATGTTTGTGAAAACCCGGAAGCTCGGCTCGTGGGTGGTGGTTTGACGACCATAACGACTAGCCAAGGCCACAAATGCCACGCAATTTCACGATGTGATCTCCGAGTTCTCGATCCCGCTGATTTTCCCTCTTCCTCAATCAAACCCCCGCTTGGCGCCAGTCAGTTCCCCCGCAAGTGGGGGGTTAATCTACTGAGGCTCCTTGTTCGGGATGTAACCCTGTGCGCGAGACGTCATCAGCCTGGAGGAGCGGCAGCCCCAAGCGCGTCTCCTGGGAATCTGGAGTTTGTTGAACACCTTCAGAGAACCAGAAACACCGGCAAAACTACGCGCGCTTGCGCGTTTCGATGCCGTATTGTGGTCACAGCTGCCGCCTTCGGCAATGCCATCTGCACTCCTGATTCGGACGGAGAGCAACATGTCCGGGGATTCTCAAGCACTCCCGAGATTCTCTCGTGTCCAAGAATACCCCCACACCTGGGAGTCGGGACTCGGTCAAGCCAAGACCGATCGGTGTGGTGGTCTCTCACCGTCGACAGATTTGTTCGCTTTGTTGACTTTGGCCCTACATTGACCTGACAACAGTGTTTTTGAACAACTGTTCGAGCAGAAAAGCGGTAAAAATGGCAGCTGCAAGCAGAGCTTTCAATAAGAAATAGCTTGCATGAGGTCAAGTGGAAAACCATGAGGGGCTGGAGGACCCCTTCGACACGTGGTGAGACATGGAGCGCCAATTTAAGAGAAAGCTCTTATTTTTCTCACGCTACTGCTGCTGGCTGGCAGGAGAGATGCAGTTTTCCAGAGTCGAGGCCCGCTTGGCTCGGGACACTCGACCCCGTCGGATGCTGTCAAACGATAACAGCCAAACTGGGAGATGAAGTTTGTTTGCCAGATACCGCCCACCATATCGGGCCTCTCACCGAGCGTTTCTCTCCGGATACCACCACCTCCACCAACCCCTTGTCTGCAGATGCCCCGCCATCCAAGTCATGTGCTCCACTCCCTTTAGCGCAGGTTCGGATGTTGACGCCAACGCCAGTGTTCTGACATCATCTTCGCAGAGATCCGACCAAGGATTCTGCGCATGTATCCGTACAACCTGTTTGTTCCACTTTATTCCAGAGAATTATATCACGACTCGAATCCTGTCTGTCACTGGTGATTACTTGATCAGAACTTGGTCAAATCCGGCCACGGAAATCAGCCCTGTCAGACTGCATGAATTGTTCAAGTCCTCAAAAGGACCGCCGGTAAAATGGCACCCTGAAACCAAGGGACAGCCAAAAGCACAGAATAGCAGAAGACAGCAGCATAATAGGCACGTCAATATTAGCCAGACTCTCTGCCGTTTTGATGTCCGTTGTGCATTTTGATTCTTATGGATGAACCCTTGTCTTTGACGAACTGCCGGTCTTGTCCAGCTTGATCCCTTTCGGCTTTGCCTTTCCAGCCACCTCCCTTTTTCTTTCAATAACGGACATGTCCTCCGTAGGTCTACGGTTCATCTTTCCCTCACTCACGGATACACCGGCGTTCGTTCCCTCTTTTTTTTTTCTCATGGCGTCAGCCCAACCGCAGTTCATCGGACGATAACAACCAACCCTTTTCCCCCAACTTTCACCTGCCGCCGTTGAAACACACCAACGACAACAACAAAAAAAAAAAAAGAGGTCCAAGCTCCAAACCCACCCCTGAAACAACCCCAACTCTTCTTTCATCGACACAAAACAACAAAACAGATCAGACCAAAACCGGCAGTCGAGCACGCTACACAAGCCACACACCAGTGGTATTCTAGAAGCCCTTGGTTATTATTTTTAGCGCCGGTTGACTATCGTTTTGACACTTTGACATCTCTTGGAAAGGCCACTACCAATGGGGATGATAAGTGTCGTGCATTCGCCAGGACTGTATTAGCTGAAACATGGGGCGCCGCCGAGATCCGGCTCGATTTGATCTGCTCCCCCTTGATTAATCAGACAGAAGAAAAAAAGTCTGGGGAACCCTGAGTGTGAGGGTTGGGGGGAGGCTTGCTTGCTTTGAAGAAAAACCCTGAGATGGGTTTGAGGTTAAGGCGAGGGGTAAACCCCTGAGGATGAGGAGGCTCCTGTTTTAAGGCTGGAGTGGACGCAGCTGTCAAAGCCAACATTTATGCCAGTCAATCAGGAGCTCTATAATAGACATGCTCTTCAAATCGACCAAACCAAGGTCAAGTCTGAAAAGGGGGGAATTTGCTTTCTGACAGGCAAAGACCCTGCCAATATCAAGAACAGAAGGTTGTGTTGGCTATTTACCTGCCTCTCTCTCCTGTGTGTCCACTCCTCACAACATTGAACAAAACACCAAATCCAAGAACAGTCACCTTTTGTAAACATCTGTGTAACTTTCACAGAATGAATTATTAAACTACCTAAAAACTCAAGGTACCGTATTCCAAGTAAAACAAACGGTGTTGGGGGGATTGACACTTTTCCACCGTCAAACCCAAACAACAAAAAAAAACCATTTGTTTTATCTCAAGAATTAACAAGTCTTCCACAAACGATCTCGAACTCGTTGCTTATTCCGAACCCCAAATGTTCCCCAATCTTATCAAATCATTTTCTTTCTCTTTTCTCTCCCTCTTTCTCAGAACTCCCGTCCAAAAATAATCACCAAATATATCCCTTCGTAACCCCCCCCTAACTAAACTAACAAACTCAAATTATCATTCTCATCCATCAAAAAACCTATCCTTGTATAAAAAAATATAAAAATCTCATCCCCTCCAAAAGTAAAAATTCAAAAAATCGAGAAAAATCGGAGGTTATACCCCCTACCTCCCCTTTACTCTCACCGTCGCCGTGATCTTATCCGTAGCGGTGGCTGTGGCGACAACAAATATCGGTTCGTTTTGGCCTTGTCTCTTTTCTGGTGTTGTTCCCTCTTCCTCCTGCTGCTGCTGTCCAGAGTTATCAACTTTTTCCTGTTGTCCCGGACGAGCGAGCAACTCTGTCGCTCCGGGCAGCCCGCTCTCTGTCACTGTTGAGCACGAGGCACCGGCGGGGAAAGAGGTAGTGGCGGGGAGGGAAAGGCGGTATTCGTTGGCGGGGAGGGAGATGGAGCAAGCTACCTAGCAACCCTCATTTTGGGACCCGAAACCGCCGGCTGGGGCGCGGGCAGGAGGTGGTGGGGTTGTAGCTTGGGGCTGTCTAAAGATGTTGCGGTATTCTGCGGGGATGAGGCGCGGTGGGAGGGGTGGACAGAAGGTGAAGTTGGGAATTTGCTTTGGGATAGAGCAGGCGTTGGAGTTAGTGTTGGAGACAACCTGGCGGTTGTTGGGGTTCGCGCAAAAGGTCCCTTCTTCCTCGCCGCCGTTGGGGATGAATTCGCTATCGATTAGGGATTCGGAAGTGTTGAGGGAGTCATCGGAGTGGTTGATAGTACCCTCTTCCTCGCCGCCGTATGGGATGAAGTCGTTGCCAAATGCAGAGCCGGTGTCGAATCCAGTGACGGAGCCTTCTTCGTCGCCGCCATTAGAGACAAATTCGCCTCCAAACTAGGCCTCTTCTGCTCCAGTGCCAGAGGTAATGGTGCCATCTCCTACTCCAGCACCTGCTCTCCCTCCTCCATCAGCTCCAATCTCAGTCCCTTCCTCCGTTCCACCATTGGGAACAAACTCCCCTCCGGATTCAGACTCGCCTCCTACCTCGCTCCATAACCGGTGCCTTCTTTCTCTCCGCCATTAGGAACGAATTCACTGCCGAAATCAGACTCGACGTTAGCGTTGTTGTCGTTGGTGTTGTGTTGGTGTTGGCAACAGGAGTCCCAGGGTCAACAACCATTCCTCCTGCCATGCCAGATCCCTTGCCCTTGCCTGTCACAGCAGGGACAACAGAAGACGATGGGACAGCCCTGGAAGGTGCAGAAGCAGCAGCCCCTAATACAACCGCCGAGCTCGAACTCGTACTCTCCCTACCCGCAACTACTGCCGCGCTCAAAACCGACCCAGCCGTAACCGGCCCCCCAGTCACCCCCGCAGCCGAAAGCAAATTAGCCCTCGCCGCGCTCGAAGCACTCACCCTCGCAGCCGAAAGAACCTGCCGGGCAGAAATCACACTCACTGACACCGGGATGGTAGTCCCAGAAATCTACACCACCATCTGGCCTGTCGTCGTCGCGGAAATAATCCCCACGCTCGTCCCCGACACGTCAATTTCAACAATGACGGCCTCGCCTTCTTGGCGACCTGCTCCTGCTGCAGCCGAGGCCTGGCTGGTTGCGCCGCTGACGGTCACGTCTACAGTTGTAGTGTGGGTCGTGGTAAAGTCCACTATGACTAGGTTGGTCGAGGTTGTTGAGGTTGTCGTCGCGCGGGTGGTGGTTGTTGCGCTGGAGGAGGTGGGGGTTGTAACGCGGATAGCGGAGATGGTGGAGGTGGAGGTTGTTGAGGCTGTCTAAGGGGGAGAAAAGGGGGTTAGTAAAGGGGGCATAAAAGGGGTTAGGGGGAAAACAAAACAATAAGTAAATTAAAAAATAAATCACTTACAGTGGTGGTGGTGCTGCTGCTTGTGACTGTCGTCGTGGCTGATAGGGTGGAGGTGGCTGTTGCGGTGCTGCTCGTGGAGATGACGGTCACTCGGAAGACAGACACCGAGCTGGTGAACGAGGATGTGCTTGTTGTCGTCGTCGTGGTTGTTGACGTGCCGGTGGTTGTTGTGCTGGCCCGCGTGAGAGTTGTTGACGTTGTTGACGCGCCTGTAGTTGTGGTGCTGGTTGTGGTCGTCGTCATCGTTGAAGTCGTTGCCGTGCCAGTCGTCGTAGTACTGCTGGTCTTGGTGGCAGTCATTGAGGTTGTCGCAGTATCAGTGGATGTGGTATTGCTGGTGCTCGTTGCCGTGGTGAAGCCATAGTTGAGAAGGTTGATGTGATGCTTGTTGTGGGTGTGGATGTCGTAGTGCTACTGCTGACAACAACTCTGATGAGGGTAGCCGAAGAGGTGGTGGTCGACGTGGTAGTCGTCAAGCTTGTTGAAGTTCCGGTGGTGGTTGTGCTTATGGTTGACGTGCCAGTGGTTGTAGTGCTGCTGGTCGATGTCCCCGTGGTTGTTGTACTGGTGGTTGACGTCCCAGTAGTCGTTGTGCTGCTCGTTGATGTGGTTTGACTTATGGACGTGGACGCGGACGTGGGCGTAGACGTGGAAGTTATGGCGGTTGTTGTGCTTGTTGTTGGCATCCTAGTGGTTGTGGTACTGCTTGTGTATGTGCTAGTGGTAATTGTGCTAGCTGTTGATGTCCCAGCGGCAGTAGTGCTGCCCGTCGACGTGCCAGTAGTCGTCGTTGAAGTTGTGGTCGAAGCTGTCGAAGTGCCAGTGGTGGTTGTCGAGGTTGGTGAAGTGCCCGTGGTCGTCGTTGTAGTTGTGGATGTGCCAATGGTGGTGGTTGAGCTCGTTGACGTGCCAGTAGTAGTTGTTGAGCTTGTTGACGTTTGGCTGACTGACGTCGAAGTGGTTGTGGTCGTTGTGTTTGTCGTCAACGTTCCTGTGGTCGTGGTCGAGCTTGGGGAAGTGGTTCAAGTGAGTGAAGTTGACGTAGTGGTCATGCTTGTCCATTCATCATGCCTGCAAAACTCAACACGGCCAGGAGCACGGTCAGACCGGCCTGGCCTGTCCGGCTCCGCATCTTTGCGGTTGCCTCACTAGGCAAAGATCGATTTTCTTGAGGGAAAAGGCAAGCAGGTGAAGAAGGGCCGGGATACAGGGCAATTGGGGCATGGAATGTTCATTGAGTGGTGGGAGAAAAACGAAGTGAAGAAAGAGAGAGTAAGGAGGACGGGGGAACTCTTGGCTGTCTCAGTTCTTGCCATGATGGAGGCTTTGACCCGAAGTTCAGGGATGGAAAGGGATGGAGGGGCAATCGATCGAGAAAACATTCGCAGGGAGTAGCAAAAGTGAGTGGCAAGATGGGCATAAACCAAAGGAGACAGATACAAAGAGAAAAGGGCGGGACCCAGAATGGCCGGCAGTGAGTGAGGGAGAAGTGCGTTGGACAATCAGTATTTATAAGAGTTGTTTATGCTATCATTCAAATACCTAGCAATTTGGGTTGTACATCAGTAGTAGAAGCCATGCCTCGCCTCGCCAAAACTCACTTACAATTGCATCCTGCCCGGACTCCCAACACCCGTCCCCCCATCCCAGAACCCGATCCATACAACCAATGTTGATTCTACCAGCGAAGCCAACCAAGTGCCAACGCAGCGGAAAATGATACGTATAAAACCCAAATGCCATCCATCCTCCAGCCTCGTCCCCCCCCTCCCCCCCGCCCCAATGACGCTATCAAGTGGTGCCATGGTCCGAGTTCCACGCCCCCTAGCCGTCAAACTCGACTCCCACAACTTTGCCAACCCCCTTGCCAGACTCATTGCCGTCGGCCCCATTCCCACCACTTTCACCCTCGAGATTCCCGCTGCCACGCCCGGCTGCTGCCACGCTCGCGTCGCTAGCTTCTGCGTCTGCACCAGTCAAGAGGTCTCGGTCCGAACTGCGCACGCTTCGCCGTTCCGCATCACCGGAATATGCCCCACTCTTTCCAGCCCCTGATGGCCGTCCAATGCCCACATCGTCTTCATCTTCGTCATCCTCGTCCTCATTCCGCTGACCAGGAAGGGCGTTCTTTTCCAGTTCACGCTGTGCCTCCTCCATCCTACGGCGGACTTCGGCCGCCACGCGCATCCCATCGGTAACAATGTTATCCAATACACCCCGCAGACCACGACCACCAGCAGGAGCACCCGGTGCCCCAGGAGCGCCACCGAGCGCGGCGTTAACAGCTCGTCCAGCGCCAATGCCGAGACTGGAGAATGTGGTCAAGGACGATGCGCTGGTAGGTGTTGTCGAGGAGGCCAGACCTTCGATAATGTGGAAGGAGGTTGGGAAAGATGATTCGAAAAACTGCTCCAGCAGCTCGTCTGCAAGCACAACCATGCGGAAGGTTGGCAGAGTAATGTGCAATGGGTTTGACGGGTCCAAGGCGGCGTTGGCCTTTACTGACTGAGCCTTGGACACCCGTCTTCGTGCTGACATGTCGTCATCCTGCGCTGTCAGCCCTGCGGATGATGAATTGAGCTGTAGTTCAGGCGGCTGGCCGACCTTTTTATCAGGGCGGACAGCTGCTGTTTTGGGGCTTTCAGACGGTGATTCCATGGTCAACAGGTCGTCATCCTCGTCATCCTCGTCGTCGTCATCACCAATCGCAAAGGCGTCGGGGTCTGCCAACCCCTCACCACCAATATCCTCTAGCTTCTGCGCGTCTAGTCTTTCTTGGACGTCCTGTATCGCGTTTTGATTCTGGGGATGATCAGGGTCGGCATATTCAAAGCATCTCCTGATGAAGGCGCTGACACTTCCAAGGAATCTCTCATTAACAGACTGGCCTGGGTTATCGCCGCTGCCGTTCACGTTGTCTGTGCTCAAAGCGAGACTAGAACTGGACGGGCTCAGCGTGCCTTCGAGCCCGCGGCGAGACAGGAAGAGCAGGGCCTCGGACATGCGCAATATGCCTTCGCGATCGACCTTGCCGTCTCCGTCGTCATCATGTAGTTCGAAAAAGTAATTGATGGTGCCCATGATGTCCCGCTTCCCTTTGATGCGGGCCATGCCTGACACGACATTCTGGAGCGTGAGGGCTGAGGCGGAGCCCACATCCCACTTTTTGAACAGCCGCTGAAGAAACTCATGGTTTGCCGGCTCGGGGCCTCCTCCCCAAGGGGACAATGTCACGTCGCTTCGTCTAAAGCTGGCGTAGAATCCCGCCTGTCTGTCCCCCAAAGCCTCACGTCGCGGCGTGCTGGGTGCGTCTGAGATAGCCCACTTGGACATGCCCGCTAGAAATTCACGGAATGCATCGTAGTCCATCAGACTGGTGCTCGGGCCTAAGCCGACCCGGCCTTTCTCAATGCTATGATCATCGTGTGCTTCACCAGCAGCCCTTGGGCGATTGTTCTTGGCTCGTCTCGCCTGCTCCTGCTTGATGATGTGGTCTCGCTGCTGTCTCTCGTACAGCACGCCATAGAACCTGTCGTACAAGGCGGCCAACTCATCGGCACTCAGCAGCTTGCTATCGGGGCCAAGATTTCTGATGGCCGTGCGCTTTGCGAAGCTCTCGATATTGTTCAGAACAGCGTCCTTGTTTTTCAGGCGAAGCTCGGTGATGCTATTATGCGTGATGCCCGAGAACTCCTTGAAAGCCACCACCATGAGCTCCTGGAATCGAGTAACGGCCCTGAGCTTGGGATTTTCTGATTTGGGGTGGGCAGATTCATCCAGACGGGCAAAGTAAGACTTGAGAACCGAGATAAAGGCCCCATCGTCTGCCGCATCCAAGAGCTCCTCTCCGTTTATCCTCAAGATGGCCAAGCCAACCTGGAACAGCACCTTGGGACCCTCGACAAAAAATACATCCAAGACTCTGAAGGCGAAGACGAGGGGCATAGAGTTGATGTAAAGCGAGAGGAACCAGGGAAGCGATACAACAGACAACTGGACGTCGCTCTTTACGAGATGTTCCCACAAGATGGGCATGGTCTTTTCCACCAAAGACTCAAACACCTTTTGGTCAAGGAGGGTACCGTACATGGTGGTTGAATAGTATCCTGGCACCAGCCGGTCGCATAGGGCGGAGAGAAGGAAAAATGCCTGGGCTTCTGACATGTAGATGAGCAAGGCCGCGACAACAATGTTCATGGCCTGGCAGTAGCCAACATCGGCATTGACCCAGCTGTAGGCAGTCAGGACCCGCCGAAGTCGGCCGATTCCCTCCTCGCTCTGAAAACCAGGGTATTCGGGAAGACTGCGGTTCAAGTCCTTTTCGATCTCATCAATGGCCAGAGATTCCATACCAGAGTGCTTGGCGAGGGTGTCGGCATACAGCGTTGGGTTTTCCAGCCGCAGATACAGTGACCCAGATGTCAGCTCCCACATCTCACCCCTCAGCCTGTTTGGCAGGCCAACTCTGATCAGTTTGTGAAAGGTAGGTTGGCGAATTAGCGTCGCATTCCGGCCGTTGTCTCTCAGGTATTCGGCCCATAGTCGCATTTTGGCCCTGTCTCGAAGCTTCTTGGGGTCGCCCGGGTATTTGAAAATCAAGCCCAAGCCGGCATCGGGAGGCGTTGCATTCTTCTGGTCTTCAGGTCGGAGGAGGTATTCAGAGTAACACTCGCTCACAACCTTTTTGAGCTTTGCCACATTTCCAACATTTGTCCGGAGTCCTTTTTTGAGACCATCGCAGAATCTCTCACACGCCTGCCGGCTACTGGCAAGCTGGATGGTAATTCGTTGTTCTCTGAGATCCTTCTTGTCCTTGACCTTGGCGGCATCCTGACTTATACCGTTCCATGTGCTGATAGCTAGGGCGAACTACGGGCGCACTCACGGTAAGCCAACGTAAACATTAATCACGGCTGTCGAGTAGGGAGCTTCTTACCTGGAAGTTCTGGCTGTGAAGCCGCTCGACCCTCCGAATCGAGGACAGAGGAAAGGTGAAGCCATTCCCGCCCGGCCCTCCGCCGTGTGTCTGACCAGTAAATATCGACGAGGTCGGCGTGCTTGCAGACTGCAAGAAACTGGATGGTGTGGTGGAGAAGCAGAGGTAGGACTCGGACAGGTGAAGCTTTCCTGCATACTGGTAGCCTCTTTCCCGGTCTCTGTCGCTCTGTGTGGCGTTGGCGAGGGGAATGGTAAGTTCGGCGGTGATCTCGTAGAGGGGGTGTTGGGAGGCTGGAAGTCTAAACTGGGCTTGGAAGAGGGACGCTTTGGATGGATTCCTGTCCGAGTCGGTAATGTTCAAACCCTGGTTCGGGTCCAGTAGCTGTTGGGCTTTTTGCACGAAGCTGGAGAGGTTCAACATGACGAGATTATTGCGTGTATTTATCTATTCAAAAGAGTGGGTTGGTGGTAGCTGGTGCTGGCCCTGCGGCGGCAGCGGGGGGTGGCAGGTTCGCAGATTCGCAGCAGGTTCGCAGGGCGGGCTCGGTGTTTGGTCAAGGCTCAACGTGATCGGATGGCATTGCCCAGCAATGTATGTGTATGTGTATGTGTATGTGCGCGTTGATGGTGTGTTACCGTCGAATGTCTTAGCTGAGGGCGAGGCTCGGTGTTGCTGATGCTTCGAGACGGGCTGACAGAAGCCTGGCAGCACTGTCCATGCAGCTGGTGGCTTGGCGCGGTTGTGGATTGTGGGGTCTCAAGGGGAACCCTTCCGCTTCGAGATCATCTTTCCATCCATCTCACAGCTATTCCAATGATTCCATCCATCCCATCTTCGCACACCGGGTGCTTGTTCTTGAATGTTTGTGGTAGATATCGATCCCTACAATTCTTCTTCTTATCTCTCTATCCTCTCATTTATCCTGATTTCTGGACCTACGCTACGACTGCTTCCAACTGTTTGCCGGCAGGTCGCGTCACGATGTCGACAAGAGCCATCATGGAGAGATTCAAGGCACGAGGGGCTGCAATAAAATCAACACAGCTGTCTAATCTAAGTGTCCGTACGAGTGTCCCATTTACGCTAGGACCTAGTTTCAACCAAGACAGCCAGGAATCCATTTGCCTCTCTCACGTTGCTTCCTAGGATCCTCTCGAGGGTGTCTGCTGTGGGCACAATTGGAAACGAAACGCCAGACCAACTCCGACCCAGGGGCCGTTCTGGCATCAGAACCCCGTCGGCACGTTTCGGTTTGAATGCTACCTGGGTGTATCCATCTTGTAGGCACTGCTGCACCCGGGTTTGGTCATGTCCTTTGACATCCCACATCCTAGGTCAAGTACTGTACATAGACTCGGCCCATCATCACCATTGCTGTCCAAGGTGACCAGGTCCTGATGATTCGGCAATGCCAAGGCCAGAGCGGACCTGCCATCGAAAACACCCGACTTTGCGCTGCTTGGAACCGTCAACCTGCATGGCGAACGTCATCCGCTGGCGATAAACATGCCAGCCAGGATTTCTTCAGCAATAGCAACCCCCCTACCCCCCTTGATTCCCCTTGAACTGCGAGCCCCTCTTGCTTGCACCCCACGCTCTCCGTACCCCGCGACCCGAGCCGCAGATACACACCCGCATCTGCCATACCCCGTCATTGTCCATCCGTCCTTTGCCGTCGGGCCCCCCTCATCGCATCACTAGTCCCCTCTCAGCCCGGCCTCTCTACCATTGCGATCCTTGTGAGGCTGGGCTCCTCTTTCTGATCTCATAGTCCTCACCAGCAGCGCTGTTTCTGTCGTTGGACCTGTGGTACCTTGTGCGAGAGTCTTTTGTATCCTTTCCACTCATATCAACAAATAACGACGCTGGCGCATTCACATTAAGTGTCAGTGGCGAAGCCTCGACAAACTGCCGGCTCTTCCCGCTTCAGGCCTCATTCCTCGCTCCGCACTCAGCGCCCACGGAGGTGTCTAGCTTCACAATGGCAGCCACTGTTGCGCATTCACAACAACCCCTATCCCAAAGTAATGGCGGTGGTGGTGGTGGTGCTAATGGAGGAAGCGGTGGTCTTCATCCACTAATGGCGGCGGCTGCTGCAGCGAATGCTGCGAAACAGCAACAACAGCAATCGCAACAGAGGATAGACGCCCGTGGGCAGGAACCTTTTGATTTAACATCCAAGAAGCTCTGTTTGGCCGATTTCCAAAGGGTGAGGACATTAGGAACGGGTACGTTTGTGGTTTCTCATCTTGCACTGCCCGATTCTTGTACTAACAACCGTAATCGCACAGGAACATTTGCGCGCGTATGTCTTGTCCGGCCATCGCATGGTACTGAGGCCGATCGCAGCAAAGTCTACGCCCTCAAGATCCTCCGCAAGACCGAGGGTAGGTTTTCTATGCTTGTTGTCACATCAAACTCAGCTTGTAACTAACGTCCATGTTTCTTCAGTCATAAAACTCAAGCAAATCGACCACGTCCGCCACGAGCGGCAAATCCTCTCCGACGTCTCGGGCCACCCCTTCATCACCTCCTTCCAGGCCTCCTTCTCCGATCATGAATTCCTCTACATCCTCCTCGACTACATTCCCGGCGGTGAGCTCTTCACCTACCTCCGAAAATACCGCCGCTTCGACGAGGACATGGCCAGGTTTTACGCCGCCGAGATCGTCCTGGTACTAGAGTACCTCCACGAACACCAAGGCGGCATCGCCTACCGGGACATGAAGCCCGAGAACCTCTTGCTCGACGCGGAGGGACACATCAAGCTCGTAGACTTTGGCTTTGCGAAAAGGCTGGGCAACAACGAAAACGACCACCCGGAAGAGACTTACACGCTCTGCGGGACGCCAGAATACCTCGCTCCCGAGGTGATCCATAACAAGGGGCACACTACAGCGGTGGACTGGTGGGCGTTGGGGATTCTAATCTACGAGTTCCTGACTGGGTACCCGCCATTTTGGCATTCAAACCCAATCGAAATCTACAAGCAGTATGTTCCCCTCCTCCTCCTCCTCCTCCTCCTCCTCCCCCCACCTTTTTCTTTTTTTTTTTCTGTTTCCAAAACCCCCCAATCTAACCCCGACACTTTAGAATCGTAGAAAAACCAGTATTATTCCCCCAAGACCCTCCCATCTCCCCAGAAGCCAAAGACATCATCCGCCAGCTCTGCACCGTCGACCGGTCCCGAAGGCTGGGCAACATCAGCGGGGGTGCGGCGAGGGTGAAGGCGCATCCGTTCTTCAAGGGGGTGGACTGGGATGCAGTGCTGGCAAGGAAACACAGGGGGCCGATCTTGCCGCCGGTGAGGTACCCGGGGGACGCGCAGTGTTTTGATATATATCCTGAGGAAGACGACAGGAAGGAGGAGTACACGGACGAGATGGCGGAGAGGTATGATGAGTATTTCAAGGATTTTTGAGGGGCAGCCTCGGCAAGTGCTATTTGGTGTCCATGTAGGGATCTTTTTATTTGTTTTTTGGGTTGATGATTTGGGTCGGTGATGGGCGGGAATACCATGTTTTCCATCTTTTTGCTGTTCTTGTCTTAAGAGATGAGAACGGATTATTGCCCCGGATGGGCAACTCTTTGTGTTGTTAACACGGCGTTTTTTCGGGGAAACTTTATCTGGGAAATCGAGTTTTGTTTTGTGGGCTGGATCACTGCAGGCTGGTTGGTGGCGGTGACATTTGGTTACGAACGCTATATATTCTATACATATTTTGTATCTTGGAACAGGAATTGTGTGGCGTTCAGAGAAGTAGGCATTTGGTGTGTGCTGGACTGTCTGGTGCAAAAAGGCTGTGGAAAGGGGTGAAAGGCGAGTGGATGTGGTGTGACACATACATGGAACGTGATGCCAACATTTTGTTATTGTAGTTGGCGGTGGATGGGGTGTTTGGCCTACCTGCCTGGTTCAAAATAAAAGAGAGAGGAAAGTTCAACACGTATCAAGAAAGACAATGTTCGATAACAATCCATGTTGGCTGATTCCTCTCCAACAATCTCAAGTGCCACCGAACATCAAAGAGTTGTCACATCTACGTTGTCCACATTTGCCCACAAGAACAGGTTCGCCTTCAGCAAATACAAAGCTGATACTATTATTTTGTATTACATAAACTGAGTCGGGTATCACCAATTGCTCTATAGGACTTATCTTTTCTCTCGGCTGTATAACAATTTGTTATGCTTATACACCCCCAATCCAAGCCAGCACCAAACCATATATACTCGCATATCAAAGGAATGAACCCCCCTCAAACCATCACCCCCCTAGCAAACCACCACCACCACCCCATCCCCACCACCGCCACCGTCCCCAAAAACACCGCCCCTTCTTTCGTGCTCCAAACCAGCGCCAGCAACCCCACCACCACCTCCCTCCTCCTCGCCTTTTGCCTCCTCTCCCAAGAGTAAACATCGATATCAACCGGCAACTTTTTCTTCCCTTCCCCTTCTTCCCCATCCTCAATCCCCTCCTTGCCCTGACCACGAGCACTCAATGGCACCCTCCCCCTCCAAAACACCGCCCTATGATCTGAACTCTCCACAACCGGCAAACTCCCATACCTCACCGTCTCCATTTCCCCTTCCCCAGCAGCAGCAGAATACAAAACCCGATCCGTCCACGCCGGCCATCGATGCCCCGCAAACTTCCAGGGAACCTCCTTCACCCCGTCAACCATACTGCCCCTCCGAACAGCTTCCTCATTCTCTGCCCCGGTTGGGCCGGAAAGGACGTCGTATTTATACGTCGGCCCAAACCCTACCTCCGCCTCCTCCATCCCGTGAAACGTCCTCCCCGCCAGCCTTTCTTCTGTCAGTTGATCGCGTGAGAAAAAGGTACTGTAATGATGCTCCGAACTCGGGTCAAAACTCGGAAAGCTTGACCCGGGGGGCGGGGTGGTGGAGGAGATGCGGTAGTTGAGATCCCCTGCCACAAAGAGGTGAGAACTCGGCTTAAAGATGCTGATATCCTGCAGCTGACGCTTTTGTGATGGTGTCAAAGTCGGTGTTGAGTCGTCCTCGGTAGTGATGGGAAAGGTCGACGGCGGGGAGAGAAGGGGGGCGTCCTCTTCCTCGCTCGAGTCCATACTCCCCGTCCTCGCAACAAGAGGAGGAGGGGAGTGTTTTCCCGGTCCTGAGCGGTCATGGTGGGCTTTGGGTTCCTTGGCAGGAAAAACGCCGGGAAGGACGGATAATGGGTTGGCAAAGGTGAGCTTGGAAACAATCGCCCTCCAGTTCGCGTTTCGTTTCTTCAAATTCCACTCCATCGCGGCAAGGTGGGTAGCGACAAAGGTGAGTTCTGTCGATTGCTGCCCTTGAGATGACGACGATGGTGATGATTTTGATGGAGAATAACACACCCTCACCCCCACCGCCCCCTTATTCCCCATGTCCGCCGCCCCGAACCCAACTTCTGCCTCCTCCATCCCATTCACATCCAACCTCTCCGGGTGTAGCGCAAAGATCAACAATGCCGTCATCCCCACGTTTTTCGCTTTCACAAGCGTGTACCTCCCCCCCACCTCCCCTTGGTTTTCTTTCACTGCCAAATTGAGAGCATCCCCAAAGGCGGTGTAATAAGGCCCGAGGAACCACTCGCCCAAAAACGAGTAGGATAGTGGTGCGATTTCCTGTAGTGACCTGTTTCTCCAGCTTGGTTAGAACACATCAGATGAACGGGGCGAACAAAGATCGGGCGAAGGAAAGACGTACATGACAACCAGATCTGGCAACGGCCGCCTGCCATCCTGCGCCAGCGCACCCCGTAAATGCGCCCCAAAAACAGGAACATCAATGACGTTTTTGGCGCAGTTAAACGTCAGCACCAACAACTCCACCGCTCGCGGAAACTTCATTGTGCTGTTGCCGTTGCCTGTGTTGGAGGTGCTGATGGCGGTGGTGACGTCAACGTCGATGTTGATGTCTGCCATGGGCGGGAGGTTCGTGCTCCCGAGTTGGAGGCCCATTATTAACTTGAAATATGGGTGCACGATGGTAAAAAGGAAAATTAAGCTGTAAGGTGTCCCTATGATTTTTTTTCCGCAGTATAATTCAGGCTGTTCAGTTGCTTGTAATAGGTAACTTGAGATGAATTTAATAAGAGGGGAAAAGCAACTGAAAGGTCGTATGAGGGGTCACTCTAAAATTGAGAAAAAAGAGAAAAAAAAAAAGGAATTGATAAAAAAAAATTTGACAAAGCACTCCCGCTAGAAGGAGCAATTAGAATTGATTTCTCTCGGATACTGACTGTCCAAAGAAACCTTTTAGAACAAAAAGACAACCTCAGGTATCATCTTCCCGTCTCTTCTTATACTCCATTTTTTTCCCTGCCTAAACATCTAGTAGTCCCCCAAAAATCTCCATGGATCATCACTACTGCAGCGTTGTACGTACTCGGTTGCTTCCGCCAAGCATAACTCGGTCGATGACTGCGTATCTGTGTGCCTGGCGCGTGTGACATTCACACAGCCTCCTGACACCGACTTTTCCATGCAGCACACGAGAGGCTGAGCCACCCGCTTCAGTTCAATGGTCGCTTTGCGAACAGTACATACCTGGTTTAAACCCGAGTTTCTTACACAGTATGTAATCTCACTCATAGCAGAACATCAAATCACTCACTGAAACCAATCATGGTGGACCACTTGGTGTAAAAGAGCAAAACAAGACATGAATTTATGAAAACTACCTGCTGCTGCCATGCATTGTCTGCCGTCCTCAGATCGGTCATGAGTGCGAGTCGCCGTCCCCCAAATCCGGACCCGGCGCAGCTTGTTAGCTCCACTTGGTTTCCGTCCGGCTTCCCCGACTATGACCACAGGAAAATTCCACGAAGAAGGTCCACGGAGACGGTACTGTAACTAGCTAGTAGGCGAGACCCATGCCAGGACGGACAACCGCCCTGCAAGCCGCTCGTCATGAATCACATCACCAACACTACCCGGTCCATCCTGCAGCGACTAATTAACCTCCAACTAGCCATTTCCTTGTCACAGCCCTTCTCAACTCAAACCTCCCTGCCAGGTAACGCAACGACATGCCTCTGGATCTCCAGCTTCGCAGACACAAACCCTTCCGAAGTAGCGCTGGAAAGCGGAACTACCAAAGTTGCAAGTTCAGCTTTGCCAAATCTCCTCATCTTGCCCATCAAAGGAAAAGGAAACGCTGCTTCCCCTGACCTCCCCACAAGCGGATCCCGATGCGATGAAGTGCAAGTGACGAAAAGGCATCAAAAAGAAAAACAGGAAGCAAACAACAACAAAAATGGAAAGTTTTGAGTGCGGTAGTCGGTGTCGAAAATGGTGTGCGTTATGTTATCAATCTGTTGTGGTGACCCGAAAACCAGCTGCTCGAAACCGTCGACAAACAAGCAGTCTCCCCGATCCAACCATTGCAGCCAAGTTGTGCAACATTATGTTGATTCTGGTCCGCCGGCAGCCAACCGTCTCCCAATTCGACACCCCGAGCAAGTCAGAGTGCCGGGCATGCCGTTCGTCCGATCAGTTTAGTCAGTCTGAATCCTCTCCAAGCACCTAGCCATAAGCCAAGCAGCTTGCGAGAACACGTCTGAATAAACAGTCATCCGAGCCAGAAGGAAAGGGGGTCATAAAACCGATGAGATGTCGAACAACGAAAAAAACGCAATCCGTAAAACTGGGTGCCGAGGCGTGTATCTGCTATCGATGCTGATCCGCTCCCGGCAGAGCACGCAAATGTGCTCTGCCGTAGAAATCAAGGACAAGTCATAGTGGGGACCGCAGGTTGGCCATAACCCACACACACAATCGATGAGAATCCCGCTAATGCTACAACCCAAGGGAAGGAGGGTTCCAAGTTAAAATGCCAGGGTGGGTATTGCTTCTTCACTCCATGGGGCGGTACTGTTTGGAAGCATATCCCGTGCCAGCGCCTTGACCTTTAACGGCCGAGCGCAGCCTATTTATCGCAAACTGATTGTCAGCACTCCATGTCAGCATTGTCCCTCCGGCCAGCGTTGATGAGCACACCAAACTCGAAGGAAATATGATTCCTTACTAGGAATGCTTTTTGGGCGGTAACTCACATCCTGTCGCTTCCTCCGACGGCACGTTGGGTCTCGGGGGTCTCGCCGACCTTTCTGGTTCCACGGGGGGCAGTGGGCTGGCTCTCCTTACGGGCAGCCGCGGTGTTGTCCTTGGATTCGGCGGCAGCCTGACCGGGCTGGTTGGCAGCCTGCTGGATGGCCTGGGCGTTCTTCTGATACTTGTACACAGTCCAGTCAAAGACATAGTCGTACTGGAAGCCCTCGCGAACGAAGAGATCACGGAAGATCTTGCGGAGGTAGCTATAGTCCGGCTTGTCGTCGAAGCGGAGCGAACGGGTGTAGTTGAGGTAGATGGCGAACTCGTTGGGGAAGCCACGGCACAAGACGTCGGTGGGAGTCGTCATCTTCTTCTCCATGATGCGGTCATACTTCTGCTTCTTGGTGGCAGCCTTGAGTCCCTGCCAGGGAAGAGAACCACGGCAGAAATAGAGCATGACATAGCCGAGAGACTCCATGTCGTCACGGCGGGACTGCTCGACGCCCAAATGGGTGTTGATCGAAGCATAACGAGCGGTACCCGTCAGGTTCTTGTTCTCTCTGTAGGGGATGTGGAAGTGCGTCTTGGGATCGCGGTACTTCTTGGCCAGCCCGAAATCGATCACGTTGACCTGGTTGCCGCGCTTACCAATACCCATGAGGAAGTTGTCCGGCTTGATATCACGGTGGATGAACGACTTGGCGTGAATGTACTCGATGCGGGAAATCAACTGGTCGGCCAGGAGCAGAACCGTCTTCAGGGAGAACTTGCGGTTGCAGAAGTTGAACAGATCCTCCAGGGAGGGGCCGAGGAGATCCAGGACCATGGCATTGTAGTCGCACTCGGTGCCGAACCACCGCACGAAAGGAATGCCGACACCACCGGCAAGGGACTTGTAGACGCGGGCCTCATATTCCAATTGGGGGTGCTTGGCCTTGACGCTTTCGAGCTTAATGGCAATCTCCTCGCCAGAGATGATATTGGTGCCAAGGTAGATATCGCCGAAGGAACCGGAACCGATCTTGCGACCGATGCGGTACTTGTTACCGACACGGAGATCCTATGGCAGCATGTTAGCTATCACTCTCAAAAAAAAACTGTTGACTCGCTCCGATCGGGGGACATCAGGCCATCATCAAATGGCGAGATGCAACACCGCCGCTCAAGTCGTTTTGTGTCAAAAGTAAAAAGATGCATACCATGGTAGTCATGCTGTTGGCGGATGTCATGTGTCGATCTGAAAGAGGTTCAGTGGTTGTCGATGGTAGAAGATGAAGTCGTCGGACGTTGCGAAAGGCTGAAGTTTAAATGGAGCCGTTAGTCTTTTGCCTAGGCGTGTTTCGAGGTTTCAGGTCTGAGGTTAGGGTAGAATCGGATGAGGGAAAAATTGGGCACAGGCGGTGTAGTAGGTTTAAAGGCTTTCACCCAGTGCAACCAAGGCTTCGATGCAGTGGGCAGATGCGTGATGACGGTGAGTCTCGCCTTGGAATGTGAGGACAAAGAAAAAGGCGGACAAGGTCGTTCGCTTCCGCCAAGCACTCAGGACCGGAACTGAGCCCTTTTAGGGGCACGAGCCGCCGGTGATGGGGAAAACAAAGGGAAAAAACAATGCATCTTGTTTTGGTGTTGACTATCCACTCACCTGTTGTTGATATCCGCGAAGGGGGGGAAGGGGGGGGGGGGGGTTCGGTGATGAAGTCGTGGTCGGTCGGTCGGGGTCAATGTCGACGGGTTGGTGAGTTGTTGGATAAAGAGAGGGGAAGATTCCTGCTTCCGACCGTGGAGGGTTGGAAGAGTGGCAAGGAAAAGGAAAGCAGGCCTGTTGGGTGGACAGATTTGTTAATCACCAGCTGTGGACCATAAAAACAAGACACGACAATAGCAAACAATGTCCAGGGCGCGGGGAAGGAGCGTTCTTACCCTCAAAATAGGCGCTTTCTGCGCTATTGCTGTCAAAGGGCGGGAGACGGTGACGATATTTGGGAAAGGAGGAGGGCAGAGGAGAGCGAGGGAGAAAGTGTTGGTGCTGGAGACCTGAAAGACCTGGGCCAACCTGACAGGCTGACTGGCGAGGTCCAAGCTGGGGCGGGCTCGGCGTCCGCCCCCCCCCCCCCCCTGTGTGGATGAGAGGTGGGCAGGCTCTCCATGGAGTTGCTGGCCTCGCCTCGGCCAGGCCAGACACAATACGCTATGGACCGCACAGTGCGAAGCTGCGGCCACCTCATGGCGACACCAAAACTCTCAGTCAGGCACAGCCAGCAAAGCAGCCCAATCCGTCTTCGTGTCTTTGTTGACAACTTCACATTTGAGCAATAGCACGCGCACTGATCCCATAATACAAAGAAACAAGAGACCGTTGGGCTCGCCAGGGTTGTCATGGGGCATTGGCGCTGGGCTTGTGTCGCCTTCTGGTAGGCGGACAGTCGTTCGGTGCAGCCAACTGCTAACCTAACTCCAGCCAGTCTCTGCCAGTGCCCGACACACAGTGCAGGAAACGCACTTTTTGGAAGTGGGATTACCCAGACTTGGAATTTGTCCATGCCCGCCTTTCCCGACTCATGCTCCTCCATCATGCAGTGATCAAGGAATGTCAAAGCTGACTTTTAAAAACAGAAATCATGTGCTCTGCTTTGCGGAGGTGAAGTCCCGGCAGTTTGGATCAAACAATTGCTCATTCCACCATCACCAACAAATGGACGCCCTTTCGGAAATGGAAGCCTTGGAAACTGCGTTGTCCCGTCGCCTACCCACCTATTAAAAACCTGCCCAAAGCCCTGCCCAAAGCCCGCAGCGGGCACTATCGACTATCAGCGCTTATTTAAATCCGTACGAATACATAGATCCGCGCTCCATTTCGGTGCACCTCGACCTTCCTCTTTCTTTACTTCTATTTTATACGCTAGGAACGGCATCGCTGCAACGGGTCAGCCGAGAAGCTCACACTGTATGTATTTCCGCATTTTGCGAGCTGTTAGAACAAAGTACGAGGGCGTATGGAGGGCGCGAGCAAGGGAGGTAGGGGATACCTCTCCAACACAATCCACGATTGGTTGACGTCGCCCATGTCAAGAAGGCATCCAGAACATTTTTATCGAGTTTGCCTTTTCTCCTAGAAACGAATGTTGCCTCTGGATGTCTCTGGACCGCGGCCGTTGACGAATCTCACCGTCGTCATTTCCGATCCAGCAGATCAGCCTCTAGTACCGTAATCCAGAACAACGTAAATCACATTGCGGCCCGCGCTGATGCCTGTGTTGCTGATTCAAGGGTGCGCCCTTTTGGTGAGGGGGAAAGCCACGCCACCACACGCCACGGGGAGCCTTGTTCTTTCCCCTCACTCAACTCAAACCCCGGGCCGCGACCCACACTTGACAGCATCCCAAATGATTCAGATGACCTTTTTTTTTATGGTGGTGATACGGACGTACACAGTTCGCCCTATCACCGCTCAGGCCAGTTGGATATAGTGAGTTGTTTCTCCACGTTGGCTTGCATATTGTTAGTAGCCCATCCATGCAAGCCATCCGCTGGATTCCTAGCCGGCATCTCCTAGATGTCAAACATATAGCCTTGATTCGGTCAGACATTTGAGTCGTCAGTTATTAGCTCGACACCGAACAAGAGGCGATCGATTCGAAACCGACTCACTTTGCGTGCAATCGTTCGTCCGCCCTCCCTAGATTACATACAGCCCGGGGTTCAGGGTCGTGAAAAGTCCAGTTCCTGACGCCCATCGTTTTCATCACAGTGTTGTTGTGTTCCTTCCCAAAATAGAAACCAGAAGTTTTCTTTTGGGTGGTGGGGGCCGCCGCCTTTGTCAATCTTTTGCTTATTATGGCCCAAGGTTGCCTTCCGTACAAGTTGTAGAACAATATATTATTTCTTCTCGCCACGAGCTGTTCACGTGAGAGAGATTTCTGTGTGAAGTTGTCTGCTCTTATACGCTGCTAGTCATACGAACAGCACAAAGGAACTGGCCTCGGTGTGCAACTCCAGCTCCAGTTCTTTGTACAATACGATTCACTTCGCTGTGGTTGCTTGTGTACCACCTCCTATAAGTAAGAAGATTCTTTGCAGGCACGCAGGTTTCTGTCTTGGAAGGTCAGAGACCTTTCTGACCCAGCCCAGCCAACCCAGCCCGATCCTTCAAGTCTTCCGAGATACCCGGGCTCGGTGTTTGGTGCTACGATCACCATGCGGATCGGGGGGTTGTGTCGTTACACAGAGATACTCCCGCGCTGGGCTGGGCACAGACATTGGAGTTTACTATTCAACGTGGTACCTTACCTACCTCGCTCAGCCGGGAAGATATGAGTGAGGCAAGAAATAAATGCGGGCAGGGTGTTCCTGTGGAAGGACTCGAAATAAATTTCCATAATCAGAATTGCAAGGCAGGTAGAACATGGTGTGTTTCTTCCCTTGTCTCGGTCACAGTTCGGCTCTTTGTAGGTAATATCCAAGGCCTGCCTTACGTTAAGCTCCGAGTTGTTGCAATGAGATGTCCTGGGATAGCTCGATCGAGAACTCATATTTGGTGTCGGTTAGAGGCGGCATTATGCGTCTTCTTAGACTCTCTTATGAGTATCGTATCGTGCAAGTGTCGATTCTACGCAAATTCTGGCATTTGTCCCATCGCCAGACAGACGGTTTTGCCTACAGTCCCATTAGGCATCTCATGATAGCTCATAATCTGATGAAAGCTTAGATGTGGTGATATTGTGAACGGGAAGATATCATCAGCCGCCCAGCGAGTATCTCATAAAATCGTTCACATACGGCACCGTTCGGCTCTCAAAATCTTTCCATATTCCATCAGATAGAATTTGTCGAAAAGCCCAAGATAGAAGAGTGATTGAATCCTCACGTTGCCATCAGGTATTTGGAATTCCGAGTGAATTTCTTTTTTGGAATTTTGGAATTATTTTTACAACGTCTGATGAGCGAGCGGACAATAATGCTACTTTACCTCGGAGAAGTCAAGAGACGCTTATGAGAGTTGACCTATGTATTCGAGTGTTGGGCATCAAGAGATATGGGGTCATGATACTCATAGATCAAAACGAAGCAACCGGAGGAGTAGCTTGATGGATTAAGGGATTGATCTCATGAGTCTGTCATATCAACCACGACGTGTATGAACAAATTTGCAATCATGGAGTAGTGAGAGGAATGAAACCGACACTACAGTTCCTTTTATAAGCTGTTTGCACCCCGCCTATCGCCCGCAGTACCCCAACACAACGCCGAACTAAAATCTACCTATCGATAGCAGCATTCGGGGTTCACTGAGTTGTGGATCTGGTGGATGAATTCAGAAGGTGGGGCACAGTTCACAAGCGGCATGAATGAAAAAGAGAAAACCCCTTTATGCATGGCGCGGACAAGGGGGCGGTATTTGTGGAATTGTGATAATAAGACTTGGCAGTTAATCCCAACAACCCCCGGATCAAGGGTCCTCGATCTGTCGCCGTGCCCGCTCTCCCGTTTCCCGGCTGATGTTGCATCTTCAGGGTCCAACCTGCAGCCAGAGTAATAATCTGGAGTTTATATTTTATTGATTATCTTGTAGACATCGGTGAAGGCGAAGAGGAGGGAGAAAAAGCAAGCGGAAGTGTGAGATGTCTGAGATGGGGACTTATGCAGCTCACCGCAGTGGCTTCCTATTGGCGACCATTGGGTTTGTCTCGGCCACCGACTTTGCGGGGAAACAGGAACTGCCACGAACTGGTGAACGGCAGTCAATAGCGGTGATGAAGCTGTGTGGCAGTCCACAAGCTCAGCCAGAAGGAAGGTGAGAAATGACGCATGCGTGTGCTGAGGCGGCAACCTCCAATTGGGCTGGTAGAGAGATAACATGCGGCGTAGCTGTCGCTGTTGAGGAAACCCTCTCGGCTCCGTAGCCGACGGGAGAAGCAAACACCCGGAAGCCGGCAGGACCGCAATTCTCATGATCAGACCGTTGCCGGTTCAATCCACTATAGTGAAGTGTCCCTCCTTGTCGTCCACTCCACTGCCCAGGCCCGGGATATTGTTGAGTGGATCAAAGCGACCGTTAGGAACTTGGCCGATATCACGGCGCATTTTTGCTGTTCTGTCTGTCGCTTTTGCAAAGGGTGAATTTGAAGATGATTCTATCGTAGCAAACAAGCACTGCCGAGGGGGGGAACCCTCATTTCTCAAGAGTTTGGTGGCTGATCTGGATGCGACACGAGTGGAGAAGGGACGGGCTAAGGAAAAAAAGGGTTGTTCGCGATTGCTGCCCCCCCCAGAACGGACCCCAGACGCCGAGGCGGAGAGCTTGTTGGTGGTTCCATAACTTTTTATTAACGTGACCACCCAAGGTAAGAGTCCAACACCTCCCCCCATCCCTTTTTCATCCTCAACAACCGGACAAAGAGGGGGAAAAATATCTGATTCTATCACAGCATTCTTTATTTGGATCTGTAATATCGGGTTTTTTTTTTGGTTTTTTTTTTTGGTTTTTTTTTTTGGTTTTTTTTTCAGGCAAACACTACATCTCATACCTTAGGCAACTGGGTGTCCCCTCACCGCGTACCTGCGCAATTGTTTGCGGATTCCCGCCGCACCTACCTTGCCCCCGAATCTCCACCCCGACCTGCGTGAGCGATCCACAGCATCTCCAGCTCCCACGGCGCGAAGACGGCAGCTTGTTTCGCGACAGTCTGGAAAACCTCCAAAGTATCCAAAAGGTACCCAGAAGCAAGAAGTATCAGTTTCGACTTTCGACACGCTCACAAGGTTCCTTTGTTAGTTGAACTTTCGGTGTAGCTGTGTTGTTGGTGAGCTGGATAACGACGATCTCCGAACTGGAATCCACCAAGACCCATCCTCCTCCGCGAGCCCCGTCCGCCGCCAGTCATCCGCTACCTCCTATCTCAACAATTCCAAATCTCGGCCTCTGCTCTCCCTCCCCAAATCCAATCGTGACGGCTGTAACCACTGTTGGTAACCGTCGCGCGCGTTCTTGTTGTCAACAAGTAGTTTAAGAATAACTCAGGCTACCCTACGTCAGGGGCTTCAACTCTGCCAGCTGCAGCCAGACGCGACATTGCCGATTGGACGTCGGCCTACACCGGACACACCCCAAAGGCTTTCACAGGCAAGAAGCCAATTTGATTGCGAAACCGACTTGCATCACGTAGTGAATTATTCTTCGCGGCATCTCACATCTCAACGCAATCCTCTCTCGAGCACAGCGCGTGCAATCGAATCTCGATCGAAAAATAGAGCCGCCGGCCTTTGCGTTTGTCGCTGCTGTGTGATCGCCGGAAAACCTGCTCTGACCGCCTCTTGGTTTTTTTTTTTTTGCTAGCCCGCAAGTTAGCAGAGAGCAAGAGAAGAATAACGACCAGTGGGACTGCCTAGATTGGTGTTTGAAGGGGAATTGAAACAGAGACGGGCCCGGGGCCCCACGAACAACCATCTCAAGACAAAAAAGTTAGGCAAAAACCGTTGGCCAAACTTGACTTCTTATCTCTAGCGACGGACAACTGGTATGACGCTCCCTTGAGCTCCAGCCAAAAGGAATTCAGACATGCCAGACATTTTGACACGGTGCCACAGGGAAAAAACAAGCAGCACGAAAACCCGACATCCGCCCAGGCCGCCTCTCGGAGAGTCTGCGGTAGCCTCAATCACAAACAGACATCACATCGTGCATCGTGTCCCTATCGCATCTTCGCATTCACCGACTCTCGCCTTATCGTGCCCATCATGGCGACCGCCCAACCAGATCATGGTGAGTTGAGCACCTGTCCCCCCTGCACATGCCACCTACCCCCTTGGAGATCCCCCCCCCCCCCCCCCCGGAAACTCAAAACACCCGGCGTTCAAGTGTGACTGGTGCGTGGGCCAAAAACATGGGACAGGTTTGCGCAGACGTGTGCCCACTTCCCAGTTTTCGTTGATGTTGGCGTCTGGGCATTTTCTATCGGTTCGCTCTGCCGTCGAGCCTGCTGTGTCATGTAAAGGAGATTGGTGTTTCATCTTCCTCTCACAGTCGTCATTTGCATGCATGGTGCCGCCGGGCCCGATCCACCGCCGTTCCCTGCTCGCAATCTGCCTGGCTGATGATTTACTGACGTGCTGGCCCTACCTCTAGATCAACAGTCTGATCGGTTGTTTCTCAACCTCCCCTCCAACAACCCTTTCCGCAATCGCGCTGCGTCGCCCGCTCAACAAAGTCCCACCTCCCCCTTCGACGACCCCCCTCCACGTCCTCTCTCGCGCAACCCTTTTCTGGATCCCACCATTGCCAGCAGGGCAAGTAACCCAAATATCCGATCCGTTTCCGACAACATGTCGTCGTTCGACAAGCGCCCCTCGCTCACGGCCGAGGAAATATTCGTAAGTTGCTCGTCATTTCTCAACGCCCGACAGTGATACAACGAAGTTATGACGGAATTTAAATTGACGCCGCTCCGCGCCCGCAGGGTTCGTTGACGCTTGAGGATTCTAGCCCCTCTGCACTACCGAAATCTGATGCTGCGAAACCTCCCGTAGGCCGCCGCGGTCCTCCCCCGCCGGGACGTGAGAATGTGCCGAATGCTAGCCGCAATGGCCCAGGACCCAACCACCGTCCTACTCGATCTCAGGAAGAGGCGATGCGTGCCGGTCGGAAGCAGTCAAATGCCGAGTTGTTGATCCCCATCGACACGCCCCGCTCCCCTCAGAGACAGCGCCAGGATCAGCGAAGGCCGCGCAGAAACTCTGACTCTTCCATTGTCGGTGCCGATAAGATCATGACCGAGGAGGAGAAGAAGGCCCGCGAGCAGAGACGCCGCGAGCGCGAACGTCGGCAACGCGAGGGCGGTGGCAAAGATAGGAAGCCTGCCAGCCGCAAGCTCGACATTATTGATCAGCTGGATGCCACCAGTATCTATGGAACAGGAAGTATGTGGTATTCGTGATTCTGCTCTAGGTGGTATCGATTCTAACTTGGTGACAGTTTTCCACCATGATGGTCCTTTCGATGCCCTTAACCCCCACCGGAACCGTACTGGCAGTCGGCGTGCTCCCATGCAAGCTTTCCCTGAAGGCTCGCTTAACAACACACTTGGTGGTTCTGGACCCCTGAATGCTCGTCCCGATCACTCGACTTTCTTGGGTGGACACGATGATGAGGCTTTCAGAGAGTGGTCAAAGAGCTCCAAGGAGAGAAACGGCGCTCCAGCCGTGAACGCCAAGGGCGAAATGCCCATGTTCGATCCCCTCAGCCGCGGCAACGTACTCCACGGTGACGAATCCCTCGGACTTGGCACATCGACCTTTTTGGAGGGCGCCCCGGCTGCCCGCACAGCGATCCAGAAGCGCGAGGAGGAGCGAGCCCAAGAGGCCGTGGCAGAAGGCTTGCAGCGCAAGAAGTCCCTTGCTCATCGTATTCGTAATATCAACCGGCAACCCCGTGATTTCCAAGCTTCAGGCAGAATCACCAACCCAGAAGGTGCCTATGCGTCTCGCCGTTCGCCTTCGGAGAGCGGGCCTGCATCTGCCGGTGCCAACGGGGAGCGCAACCCTTTCTTCAACGAGTACGGTCAGGGTAGGGGCGAGGAAGGATTTAGCGTGCGCAAGGAATCCAACGCCGGGCCCAGGTCTCCCGGCAGCCCCAAGGGTGGTTACGGCCTCGAGCGGAGATCGACGACAGACGGCACAGGCGGCGACGAAGGCCCACAGCCTAAGAGTGGTGGAATTTTGGGCCGCATGAAGAGTCTGAAGGGAGGACGGCGCCAGCGTCCTGGCCAAGGAAGCTCGGATATGGGCATGCCCGCTCCTGGAACCGCGGTTTAGAAGTACCACTGGTCGATTCGAGGAAGATTGCTTCGCGTTTGGTCTTTTACGAAGTGCTTTGATGGCAAGACAAGAGAGCGTCTGTGATGCTCGTACGGTGCAGGACGGAGAGGTGGGAATCAGCAGGAGAGAACTAAGGTGAAGAGGAGAGAAATCAGGCGGCGTGAAGTCAAGCCGTGTAATCTTTTGCAAAGGGGAAGAAGGGACGATCAGGTTGGATGGCTTGTTGTTTGATTTCGAGTACACGGAGAAATAGGAACGGCCAGTTCTCTTTTTTGTTTTGTTGCCTGAGGTGTCCTAGCTCTCTTTCCCTGAGTTTTGTGTGGTGAATGTTGTACATAGCGTTGCTGCTTGGTGGTGATTTTTCTTCTCTCTGTTGCTGGGGGGGTTTTCGCTTGGGGATTTTTTGAGTCCTTTACTTCGGCCCTGTAGTTTCTGTTGTTGAAGTCTGACATTGGCAAAAATCACTGGCAAAAAGAGAGAGAGGTAGAGGGGGACTGCCCTTTTGATAAATCGGTTGTCGGGAGTGAAGGGAGGGGGGGTTGTCTGTAAGAGGTACTACTTGTTGTTATTGTTGTTGATAATCTTGAATTGAGTAGGCAGTATTGATTTCATTGATTCTGAGCTGAGAATGATTCTGAGTGAGACGTTCGCGACTTGGCAAGTTTGTTGGGTAAGGGGTGGGTAAGGGGTAGGTTAAGGGTGGTGATACTCAGGGGCAGATCAAAGGGGCAAAGAAAAAAGTGCTGGGGAGCATGGGGATTGCCTAGTAAATCAAACCAGGCGGTTTGGATCAGGGGGTTGGGGTGGAACGACGACTTATGGGATGGGGATTGGGCGGAATGTGTAGACGGGGATACGAAGGCGTATTTGCGAATAAATAGAAATGTAGTTTGCGATGGTTTCTTTGGAGTTTGGGCTTGAGAGGTTCGAGACCGTGGTGGCTAAGTTAATGCACGACGGGAGTTATGCATGCGACTTCGAGGGACCACCTCACAGAATATTGGCTTTCTCAGCATAGCGAGAGAAGACTCAATAACATCGTTCGCTTATAGAATAAAATTGTCAGAACAACAAAGCGATGAATAGGACAATATTGCCATATTTTGACAGCATTGTATTGATTCGATGTGTTGGGTGCCTGCTCACTCTCAAAGAAAGCTTTAGTAAACCTGCCTCTTTGTTCCAAAAGGTTCAGTGGACTATCGCTCAAATCCATCCAAACAAAGTCACGACATCAAGGCACCGCACCAAAAAGCAACGGGTTCTAACCTCACTCGAATGTCACCCACATTACTTTCCCAAAATAAGACTCGTATTTTTTCTCCACTCATTGTATAGAAAGTCGCGAACACACAGTCCGATGGAAACACCCGCCCAACCCCCACCTCCCCCCATCAACACCACCAACACCACGACTACAACATGGGACTCCCTCATTCCAGCCCCCAAAACCGCCCTCTCCCTCCTCTCCCAGTCAATCCATAATCGTCAAATCCAGCCAAAATTCTTCCCCACCGGGTGCCCAGACCTCGACTCGAACGTCCTGCTGGGCGGATTCAACGCCGGATCGGTAGTGGGGATAAGCTCCGAAGACGAGGACTTTGCCTTGACGGTTTGTTCTCCTCATATACCCCTACCAACCTTATTCCCTTTTCGCGACACTGACAAAAGTGCAGCTAGCATTGCAGACTATTTCCCTTGCTCTCCTCCTCCCTAGGGGGGCGGGAGGAGAGGAGAAGACGGCGTTGATAGTAACCACCCTCCCCGTCCAGTCCCTCCTTCCGAGGCTACGGACGGTACTGGTGGAGCAGCTGGCTAAAGTTGTGAGTTTTAACAACCTGCAAACCTGGACGAAAGAATGCCTATCAAGGATATCGATATCGAGAGTATTTGACACACACGGACTGGCAGAAGTCCTCGATGAACTCTCGCTCCAGCGGCGAAAAGACACCAAAGGTCCGGATTTGGTGCTGATGATGAACATGACGGCTCTGATCAGCAACCTTTTCACGAGCAAATCTCACGATAAAGCAGCTGCTCACAACTTTGTGACCAACCTTGCTGCACGACTGGACAAGATGACTCAGACTGGGGAGTATGGAACATCCGGGCCGGGGCCGTTGGTTATGCTGCTCAACTCGACCACCTCATACAACAATGACAACACCCTTGCCGAGACCGGAGAGGAGAGGAAGCTGGACGGGGGTATGACGTCTACTTTTTATGTGCCGGAGGTACAATCGCGGGATGGGGAGGGGATACAGCAGGGAGGACGTGGCAACAAGAATAGAAAAGAGATCAGGCCGGCGTGGGGACAGGTTTTTGGGCGGTTGGTGGGGGTTCATTTGCTTTGTACTACTGCTGGGCGTGATGTTGGAAGAAAGGGGTGGGTCGTGGAGGTGCTGGGGGATGAGGTTGGGGTTTATACCTCTGAGACCACTGTGGTAGAGGAGGGGGATGATAGGAATGGGGGCGGTGATGAGGTTATATGGACGAGGAGGAATAGGGAGCAGAGGTGGGGGGTGGTAGAGTTGAGAAATGGTGCGGTAGTTGATGTTGTTTTTTGAGGAATGACGAAGAAGATGTAATTTTATTTTAACTTTAATACAAGCTGTAGTCAGAATACCTCTAGCTAAAAACCAAGTTAAAACTGGTGTTAAAGGTTTGTTATACGTATGTCGTCAAAATCATGAATAAATCCTTGCGTCCAAAGCGAGTGTCCTGTTCTTCCCATTCGTGCAGAGAGACCTTTCCTTCCCAAACTTCTTCATGTATTCCCCCCCCCCCCCCAATCCGGATTTAGGCCTCATTCTCACAAATCACCAGCCTGCCCCCCCTCCTCCTCTCTCTCGACATACCTCTCCAACCTAGCCTTCAACTCCTCCACCTCAATATTCTTACCATCGTCTTCTTCCTCCCCAGTATGCCCGTGGCGATGTTCATGAGGCGGAATTAGCACCTTGCCTACCACCTGTACAACCCCATCACTCGCCACTCCATCCTGGAACACCACCCTTGTGAACCCGTTGAGAACGATACTAACCCACCCCTTCCACTTCTTGACGTCCACCGCAATGGCTTTATCCTCTAGCAGCGTTTCCAAGTCCACATGCCAGTATTTTCCGCCTTCTTGTACCCTTTCTCTTGCAGCAGCCTTTTCGTCTTTTGATTCACCGTAAAAGGCGTCGCTGTACAGTGTCTGATCAACGACAAAGTGATACTTTAGTAAAGCCTTGAGGTACTTTAATCCGTGAGAGGAAAACAAAAAGGCGTTAGCCCTCGGGCCGAGGCGGCGAAAGGCCGAGTTGGTTGGTGCGAATAGGGTGCCGCCTTTGTGGTCGGGGATGGAGAGCTCGGTCTTCTCGAGGCCGAGGGAGAAGGTGCTGAAGGTGTTGGGGAGCAGAGAAATGATTTTCTCCTGGGAGGGGGGCGGGACCAAGATGTGATCGATGGCGTGGATGACGCCGTTTTTGGCGAGGATGTTGCTGTAGACGATCTTGGAGATGATGTTCACCCGGATGGTGAAGAGCAAACCCGTGGAGATGCGGAGGCGTTGGGGGCGGGAGCCGAGGGTGTCGAGGGAGAGGTTGGAAGGTAAGGTGTGGGAGGTGATGAGGTCGTGAGCGGTGTGGAGGCCGGGGGAGATGTGGTATTTCAACAGGGCAAGAACAAATTCCTTGGGAGGGGGCTTGTCGCCGTGGTGGGGGATGCGCTCAAAGGCTTTGTCGGTGGGGACGAAGAGGGTTTTGTTGTGTGAGTTGGAGTCGAGGAGGGATTTGATGTCGGAGAAGTCGTCGTTGTCAAGGAGGGAGGCGAATTTGGTGGTGTATTTGTTTGATTTGATCAGCTCATAGATTGTCTTGGTCTTGTCGCCTCGGCGGTGACCGCCATGGCCGCGGCGGGGGGGATGGGGGTGGTGGTCATCGTTGTCGAAGCCGTAGGAGGAGGCATCGAAGCTGCGGATTGAGTCCGTGATGCGCCTTTCGAGAGACGTGAAGAGCTTGGTGGAGTGGGAGAGGCTGGAATCCCACCAGGTTTGGACTACATCGTTGGAGGCTGCTGGCTGCTTGTCGAGGATGGTTACCTGATCAGGGGCAACGAGCGCGGCTGCGGTAGCCGCGAAGAGAAGGGTTAGGTGCTTCATGGTCACCACGTCAGGACTGATACTATTCCTGATCGGTTCTCAGGAATGGAAACTTATGATCATGAGAGAGCTAGGCACTCCAACTTCCTGTCTCAGTCTTGTTATACCAGATGGTGGGCCGCGCGGACATCCCAAGATCCCATCTCCCCATAACCCCCCATAACGGCGTCATCAATCCATTCGGCTCGGCTGATTGGCTGACCACCCCGCAGTTTGGATCAAGCCATTCGATCCGTCTTCATCGGATACTTTGTTCAGTCATCCTCAATTGTTAGACCAAACTTTGAAAGTCCATCTCATGTTCCGCGTATAGCTTTCTGGTCGATTGTTGGGCCACTGCGTCATTGTCTTGTCATTGGCCTTCACACCCATGCCACCAGGTGAAGAGCATACATATACCACGGCGCATCATGGACTCGTCCGTCGAGTCTCAACCTACAGACTCTCGATGAGCATTCACCTTGGCTCCCAGGTCTGGAAGTCGGGTTTTCCTTATGTCCCGAGATCCGAATTCTGCATGTCTATCGTTGGTCATTGATGCCTGTTCGTCACTTAATGAAGGTGGGGTTTGCTCCTCTTGTATGATAGAACTTCCCCGCATAAGAGGGCTGAGCTCCCATCTAGAAATGTAACGGCACAGCAAAACTCTAATGCCCATGTGTGCGTTGACATCCCCCAGGTATAGATTGTGCTATTCCACCGCAGATCGGAGAGGCCGGTCTCGCATGTAGGACGGCATGAGTTGTCGAGAAATTGCATTACTGATACCTGCTGCTCATGATCAGCCAAAGTGTACTTCTCAGTGATATGTTTATTAGAACCGACCATCGCAACAATGCAAGGTCACAACGGTGCCTATTTGCCGAGGGTGGATCGAAAGCAAGCACAGCCTTCGTTGCTGCCAACGTCCACGCTTGTTTCAAGTTGGCGCTTGGAACCAGACTGCCGGGTTCCATCACTCCGGTTGTGATGTCTTCATCTCGAAGATAGTCAAGTCGCATTGGTTGAGTATCTGCGTATTGCCAGCTGTCGCCGGTCTGGCAGGGCTGGTGTTGGGAGGTAAAGGCCTCAATTCTGGGCTGTTTGTACGATAAACCACCCGACTGAACATCGTATCTGTCCAACCACCTCTCTCACAGACGCCACAAGCCACCTCGAATATCGAACAACAGGATTGGTGAACACTGCGGTGGCGGATGGCGCGACCGTTCTGGCCCTTTGCTGCCGTCTGTTTTGCTGGTCGGGATGTGAGAAACCATCAGACCAACCTGTCCTTGACGGGCCTTCTTATCGCCGGGCTAACAATGGGGTGAGAAGGTGAGAAAACCAAGATGTTTGTCCTCCGAATATTGGGGGCCGCTCAACGGGATATCTGAGGTGGAGAAAGCTTGGCCTGCTTGTTGTCCATCACGGTGGCGGAGAGGGATGGGAGAGATGGGAGAGGGCGCCGGGGGAGGCCACCGGTTCGTCCAGTCAGAATCCTGGAAATGGCCATCTCACCTGCCACAGCATGTGGATGGGACCAGTCCCAGACGGGGTAGGGGGTCTCGCTCGCTAAAGAAGTCGCTGTCGGTGAGGCTGAAGCGATTAATCTTAAGGCCCCAAACTGCTGGAAGAGTGTGTGCTGGGCATTTCCACAGTGACCCGACGTGATTTCCGCTTCTTCCATCTGTTCTTCCATCTGCTCACTCACTAGTCTTCAACTCAACTCAACTCAACTCATCATCATCCCAACTACTCAGTCTCAACTTCAACATGGCCATTCTCATGAAGTCTGCTGCCTAGTCCAGCCTGCGACATTGGATCCCTCCTTTTTATTTTATTTTATTCTCAGAAGCGTGCTGGTCTTTCATGGTTTTGTCGGGTGCTCCGTGGTGCTAGCACAGCCTCACCCGTTGTGGGACAGCGCACCGTGGCTTGGAAGCTCCCATTCAACGACACGTCGAATTGATTCTTTACCCGGCGACGGCCTCTTTCTTCCTCACCGGCATTTCGCGCATCCGTAAACCAGCGATTGACGGCTCACCGTCTTTGCATCATGCCGGTTTTTGCAGAGCGTTCGGTGCTCGCCGCGAGGTCGACATCGCAGCTCTCTGCCGGCGCCATTGCGGGGGCTGTGATAGGATCTGTTGTCGGAGTCCTCATTGTCGTCCTCTGCATCTTCCCCTTTGCTGTCCGGGCAAGACGGCGATGGATCGACCGTCATGATGAAAACACCCTGGCAGAGGAGGGGCAGAGCCCCGGAGGCCCCAACTTTGCTCATCCTGATGACGATTCTACAAAAAAGTATTCAAAGGATCACCTAGTTCCCGGTGCTGGGTCCGATAGCCAAGCTGGCACTGCTCACGAACAGCACACATCACCAACAAAGACCAGCTTGGATCAGCTCCCCTCTCAGCCTACCCTCCCGCAAGGCGTTTCTCTTGACCAAGGTCTCCCGTCGCCGATCTCACCATCTTCTTCGCCCTCACCCCGGTCTGAGTCCTTCCCCGGCCAGGCCCAGGTCGAAGGCCAGGCAGTATCTTCAGCGGCAGCCGGTCCGATCCGCTCATCAACCAGTGCCTCGTCAAAGTCACGTTCTGCTTCAAAAGGCACCACCGGCAAGGACAGCACGCGCCAGTTGAACTTTGACCCATTCGCCTCTCCCAGTCGCCAGAATACTTTTGCCAATATTGTCGAGGAGCCCGAGTCTTTTGAACCCCCTTCACAACGCTCAACTTTCCGAGAGAAACTCGGCAGTATCCTCCGAACTTCATCTGGAGAAGGACGTCGGGACAGCAAGCGATCTACCGGTACCCGCTCACCATCTGTCATCACAGCTGATATCCTCGCCTTTCCGGAGCCAATACCAGGGCAACCTATCATCGAGGAGCACCAACCCGACCCAAGTGGTCTCAACTGGGGCTACTATAACGACCCAACTCTCCCACCAGGTAGTGACGCCCTCCCCCAAGGAACGGACCTTTTGCAATATAGCCAACCAGTTATTTACACCGAACCAGGATCCTTCACTACCCTCTCTGCTCCCGCCGCGGACTTGACCATTGTGCCACCAGCCACTTACGCTTCAGCCTCGGTCTTGCCCAGCCCGGTTTCTCCAAGTCAACAACCCTCGTTCCCAGGACTAGGATTCGGATCGGACGTTATTTCGCCTGACAGCGACCAGACCATCACCCCCCTCAACCCATTACGGAGCTTTAGCCAACGGAATAAGGTTCCAGGGCCACTCCAACGTGTGGACAGTCTCCCTCCTCCTACCATCGTGTCGGATATCCCAAGTCCCCCATTACACTATACTGCTGGTCCCAGTGGCAACCCTATGGACTTCATGAACCCTACGAATCAGGCCGAGAGTGCTTGGATGGTGGAACAAGAGATTCTCAAAGCCGAGAATTCACCATCACCCCCAGCTCCTTCACCCCCAGCCGATACCTTCCCGCCGGTAATGGCCCAGGAGCCTTCATTGCAGTATATGGATCAGAATCACCAGGTCCAGTACGTCAATGGAGCTGGCCTGTCCCCAAAACCAGAGTATAACTTTGGCCAGCAAAACCTTGGCCAACAAAACTTTGGCCAACAAAACGTTGATCAACAGACTCTTGATCAACGGAATATCAACCTCAATCAACAGAATCTTGGTGAACAAGGCTACCAGTCCCCACCATATCAAACCTCATATCAACAGACGCCAGAGATTGGATTAGTGCAGGACTTCGGCGTCCCATTAGGTTATTACAGCGGAAACATGATTCAAGACTACTCGACACCACCGCCATCAGGCCCATCACTTCCCTCTACCGTGCAAAACACCCCTGATACACGCCTCACTGCCTACACGGCATCCCCATCACCACCATCCGACCTCGATCCTCACAATGGAATGTACCTGAATGTCTCCCCTATCCCCTCGCCAGGCCAGTCCCCACAACCATCATCGACTCTCTCCCCCGGTCTCTCACCGGGCCTCTCCTCCGCCCCATCACCAGCCACGTCGCAAGGGTTATCACCAGGGCAGGAGAAGGCGTTTGCCTGCAACAAGTGTGACCGCGTGTTTGATCAGATTCACAAGCTGAAGTAGGTTTTTTTTTATTACTATACAGATCCCACAAAATCACTAGCAAAATCTTAACATGCGTCGCAGTCACCACAAGCGCTACCACGACCGACCACATGAGTGTCCCCACGCGGGCTGCACCATGAGATTCGGCACCAAGACCCACCTGGACAGGCACATCAACGACAAGCACTTCAAGACGCGCAAGTTTTACTGCACGGTCCACGACTGCCCGTACTCAAAGCAGGGCGGCAAGTCGTTCCCGCGCAAGGACAACTGGAGGAGGCACATGGTCAACAAGCACCAGCTCACGCCGACGACGGACCCGGAACCCGAGTTTATGGATGAGATGATGGTTGGTGTATAAAGCCAGCCAGCCACACTTGATTCTTGATCGAAAGAAACAGACAGAGGCGAAGAAGAAGAGGAGGAGGAGGAGGAGGAGAAAGAGGGGTGCGGAACATTTCTTTGCAAAACGTTCGTTTATATACCCAGCATGGCGGGGGAGAGACATGATTTTGTTCTGTGGGATATTCTGAGCACTGGTTAAAAAAAGCAGACCATCTCTTTTTTTTCATCGACATTTATTTGGAAGGGGTGGATTTTATTTGATGGGTTTTTTTGGGAATTACCCCCCTTGCGATTGATATCAAGCGGGCATTGAAAGCGTTTTGCCATTTTTTTTTTCGGAGGATGGAAAGCTAGGACAGCATACTGGAGGGCGTGTTTTTCTCACGACCTGTTCCTTTGCTTGTTTATGTATATCAATTTTTCCACCTCTTTTTATCAGCGAAAAAAGCCGTGGAAGGGCTCCTGGCTTGTTTGATGTTTCGTACCCTAGATAAATAGGGAAACGATTTCGAATGAAATGCGAATGCGCTTTGGGCGTAGCATTATTCCCGCCTTCTTTAGCGGGTGTTGGTGACTTTCTCTGTTTCCCCTTCGTGCATTCACCATGTGATATGGCTGCTCTAACCACGGCTCTGAACCTCGTGAGGTTGTTTGCCCAACTTGACGATCCACCTAGGTAAATTTCCCCTTATCGAGTTACTCCGGAACCACGGGCAGCAACCATTGTTAACCCCTTTTCATGACCGAACGAACTCTTTCTTCAAATTCGGATCATCTTTTTGCAACCTCCCCTCTCACTTATCCATCATTGCCTTTTCCTACATCTTTCCCACTCATTTCATTCCCTTCACCAACCTCCTAACCAACCTCCTCTGCTCCTCCACCCCCAACCCCGCCTCATCCGTCTCCCTCAGCGCCCTTCCCACTGCTACCACTACCTTCACATCCTCCCCGCCCACCCAAATCTTTCCATTTCTCCCCACCGCAATCTCAAACGCTAGCCCCTCTTCCCCTAATAATTCCAAAACTTCAACTTTCCCCTCCTCTCTGCTCCTACTCATCAACAGCCTCCGGGCAAACTGAAGTGACACGTCAAAGACCATACCACCCTTTAGCTCGCCTAGCCCGTCGGATTTACCGGTGGATTGGGAGACACACTCGATCTCGGGGTCCATGTGCTTGTTGGCGAGGATGACTCTGGCGTAAACGAGGGATCCGGGGAGGAGCTGGGGGCGGGTTTTTTTGGTGGCCGACTCGAAGGAGAGGTGGGGGAGGGTTGCGTGAGGGGTGTAAGGGGAGAGGAGGCAGTAGTAGAAGTCGGGGCCGGAGCGGGTGATTTGGGCTATTATTAAGTCGCCGGGGGTGGGGAGGTACTGTAAGAGGGGGGTGGGGGGGTCAGAAATGGCTGCGGGGGAGGAAAACGGATAGAGAGGGAGGGGGGGCGCGACATACGCGGTTGTTGTTGTATTCCACCCACATAGAGTTCTTTTGGTGGTTGGTGATGAGCTGGCCGGCGACGACGGGGACGATATCGCTTGGGGGCACGTGGCGGAGTCCAGGGCCGAGGCGGAGGGGTTTGGTGGTGGAGGAGGGAATGAGATGGGGGGGGATGGTGTCGCCTGGGAGGACTATGGGGCGTTCGGTTGTTGTCATGATGGGCAGCGCTTTGTTTATTTTTGTGTGTTTAGTGAGTGGAAGTGGAGGAAATGGCCAGTTTTAGAAGTATTGCGATTGAGATTGGTGCGGTCGTGGTGGTGGGGAAATGGGTATCAAAAGGAGATCGCGTTTCTGTTTGTTGGTGTTTGGTTTGGTTTGGGGGAAATTTCCAGTTCAGCCTTGCGATGCGGATATCGATTGTGTTTGCAGTAGGTGGTGACAGCCTTGGTGGGGCGGTTTGTTGATTGACGGCGAGTTGGCTGGGGTTAACAGTGGTGGGGTTATGGCAGCGGAAAGAACTATTAGATTTTTCATCACTTCAAGGTAAGGTTATGATGTGAGAATTGTATATTCCAGGAGAGTCCCATTGTTCAAGTACGCAGATGTGTAGAGTTGTGTATGATATCGAGTCTTGTAAACCTTCTGCACTTCATGGTTGGGCCGGCCTTGGTGGAGTCCAAGTGAGGTCACTTGTACAGGAGCAAGCCAGCAAAACTGCAGAAGTACTCAAAATTACTCTGTGATTAAGACCAGATTAAAATTTTTTTTTGGCTTTATAATTCTTGTAGAGATATTCCCCACTCTATAGATGTAAAAGAAAATCAATCTTTGGTGCTCCAGGAGCAGTCGCGCCTCATGTTCGCCATGTTGCTGGTACTTGCTTGCGGTCCCACAGTGTCCCGCATCCCTGCGACGACTTGGGCCAATATTTTTGGCAGTGGAAATTTTTGGATCCCCCACCACTGTTGACCAATTTTTAACTACGAATTGCGATTCCCAAGCCGCCTCAAGAGACACCACCACCCCTCTTCGGCCCCAAGAATTACCAATTCCTTCACAAATCGCCAGTTACAGTCAAAATGAGCGGTGCCAAGGTTGTTGCGCCGGCCGACCGGACCGTCATTGGGTTGACCTTTGGCAACTCAAACAGCTCTATCGCCTACACTGTCGACGATAAGGCTGAGGTAATCGCCAACGAGGATGGAGGTGAGCATCAGACCTCAAGTCCCTGACCCCGACAGGCACTGACATACTTGACATAGACCGTCAGATCCCAACGATTCTCTCCTACGTCGACGGCGATGAGTACTATGGTCAACAAGCGAAGGCTTTCCTGATCAGAAACCCAAACAACACAGTCGCCTACTTCCGTGACTTCCTCGGGAAAGAGTACGATGGATACCTCAAAGGGAGAATAAACAGTCACTAATAAATGTGTAGCTTCGAGCACATCGACCCTACCCATAACCACGCCTCTGCGCACCCCAAGGAGGTTGATGGCACCGTTTCGTTCATCATCAAGGACAAGGCCGAGGAGGACGCTGAGCCATCCACCCTCTCCGTCTCCGAGGTTGCCACCCGCTACCTCCGTCGCCTGGTCGGCTCTGCGTCCGACTACCTCGGCAAGAAGGTCACCTCTGCCGTCATCACCATCCCTACCAACTTCAACGACAAGCAAAAGGCCGCCCTGCTTGCTGCCGCCAATGCTGCCGACCTCGAGGTTCTCCAGTTGATCAGCGAGCCTGTCGCTGCGGCGCTTGCTTACGATGCGCGCCCCGAGGCTCAGGTCGAGGACAAGATCGTTGTCGTTGCCGAGTTGGGCGGTACTCGCTCCGATGTTGCCGTCGTTGCGAGTCGCGGTGGCATGTACACCGTCCTCGCCACTGCCCACGACTACGAGTTCAACGGTGTGGCTCTCGACAAGATTTTGATGGATCACTTCGCTAAGGAGTTCCTCAAGCGCAACCCCAGCGCCAAGGACCCCCGTGAGAACGCCAGAGGCCTCGCCAAGCTCAAGTTCGAGTCCGAGGCCACCAAGAGGGCCCTCAGTATCGGTGCCAACGCAAGCTTCAGCGTTGAAAGCTTGTCCGATGGTATCGATTTCGCTAGCACCATCAACCGTCTTCGTTACGAGACCCTTTCCAGAACCGTTTTCGAGGGTATCAACCGCTTGGTTGAGTCTGTCATCAAGAAGGCCGGCCTTGACGTTCTTGATGTTGATGAGGTCATTCTCTCTGGCGGCACTGCCCACACTCCCCGTATCGCTGCCAACTTCAGCAACATCTTCCCTCAGTCCACCAGAATTCTGGCTCCTTCCACCAATCCCTATGCCATTAACCCCTCCGAGCTCGGTCCCCGTGGCGCTGCGCTCCAAGCCAGCTTGATCCAGGAGTACGAGGCCGAGGACATCGACCAGTCGACCCATGCCGCGGTCACCACTGTAGCCCACATCACCAACGCCATTGGTATTGTTTCTCTCAACGCTGCCGGCGAGGAGATCTTTGTCCCCGTTGTTCCTGCCGAGACTGCCGTCCCCGCCAGGAGGACCATCCAGGTCGCCGCGCCCAAGGACGGTGGCGACGTTCTCGTCAAATTTGTCGAGGGCAACACCCACATCAAGGTCACCCAGCCTGAGCCCAAGCCCAAGGAGGATAAGTCCGCCAAGGTCGAGGATGCTGCCAACTCTGACGAGGAATCTGATTTCTCCGATGACGAGGAGGAAGAGGAGGAGAAGCGCGAGAAGGTGTGGAAGATCGGCAACACTCTTGCCGAGGCTGCTGTCCGTGGTGTGAAGAAGGGCGGCAAGGTCGAGGTTACTGTTCAGGTCAATGCCGACCTTTCCGTCATCCTCACTACGAGAGAGGTTGGCGCCAAGGGTGGCGTTAGGGGTCAGTTGAGCGCTTAGAAGGCTGGGGAGCTCGAGGACCAGCAAATTGTTGACAAACATACACTAGAGCACATGATACTTAATATGTTTGAATATGCTTCATCTGAGTGGCCGGGGGATGATGAGGGGGATGTTGGGGGTGAATAAGAGTTTTCTGGTGAGTGGGATTGTGATGAGCATGGTGATGAGATGAGGTGGTGATGCGGAGGGGATAGGGGATGGGGAGTAGGATGCTAATGATGAGCAAACGGAGAAGGGCGAGTACCCGGGTAGAAAGGTTAAAAGGAAAAAGAAAAGGCGCTCGAGGGGAAACGGAATGGGTATGCATCCTCACAAATAGATTCAGCGGTTGTTGTTTGTTTTTCCCTTGTAGATGGATATGGTATATGAAGGTATAGGGCATACCATTTGTTAGCCAGATGTGCAAGGTGGTTATTGCGTGTAGGTGGCCCCCCTTCCTTGCGAGATGAGGGGGGGGAGCGTAAATATATTATGAGTTATGTCTTTGTGGTTATTGTTCCTCTTTCGGTTTAGAATTGGGAATTGTTGGCAAGAGGTTTTCGGGGACTGGTTCATATGACCCGTTTCTGCTTGTTGAGAGACGCCAGATCTCATGGCTTGAAGCCATAATGCTTTGAAAAGAGCCAGTAAAGATGAGGGCTCGATCGCAAACTTTACAAAGGACAACCACACGATATCGACGTGAAGGAGGTAGTATCAAGGCGTATGAGGAATTGTTCTGGCTTTTTTTGTTTTCTTTTTTGTCTTTCCTAACCACACCGTTCAAAGTCAAAATGAAGTAAGTGGAATACAATTCCCAACTTGCATCTCAAGGTACAGCTTTCCTAGCCCAAGTTCTTCGGGATCTTGTTAGGCGGCTTCACGGCCACCACCCTCCTTGTTTTTTTGCGTCATGTTTGTGTTGTTGCTCAAAGAGAGGGAGAACTACTATGTTCGATAACCTCACTCGTACTAACCAGGTAATTCATCTTTTTTATTTATTTATCTTTCACCAGAGAAGTCTGATGCCCCGGCCCCTTCTCGCAGCCAAGGCGCACACACATTGCTGAGAAATAGCAGCAGCTGGCAACCTCGACTTTTACATAATACAACACGAAATAAGCCATACTAGAACGCGGAAAAAAGAAAGAAGACAAAAAAGAGCTACTTTACCATCATTTATTACTTCTGAGAAAAGCTCGAGTAGGTAGATTTAAGTCTTATTAAAAATGCCATTCTCCCAAGGAGAATGGCTAGGTATTCTAAAAAAAAACCGAGAGTATGCTGCCGTATATACGCACACCCAAAGAAACAAACGCCCGCTTGCTTTCTTCTGTTTTGAACCAACCAAAAGAACGCATCTTTCGCGAAACATGTTCTAATTTACAACCACACTCCCATCACCACCACCCAACGGCACAGTCCAAGCAACCAAATCCTCCCTCTCCTCCATCTCATCCACCTCCTTCCCCCTCTTGAAATACCCAAACCCCCTCGTCCTCTCCCGATCATGATGATCACTCCCCCCGCTCTCCTTCCCGTTGCTAAACCCACCCACGCTGCTCCCCACAGTGACCAAACTGCTGCTCCGACTCCTCAAACCCCCCGCGTGCGTAATTTTGGATTCCTCCCTCCTGTGCTGCGACAGCAGCTGCCCCAAGTCCCTGTGAGAACCACCACCGCGACCGCTGGAGATAGCCAGCCCAATCCCGCGGCTGGACTCCCTGTTTAAATCCGGCTGTTGATCTTGTTGCTGCTGATGGTGTTGATGTTGAGCCATAACAGTGCTGCGATCACTCGACCCGCTTCGGTGGCGGAGGTGGTGTCTGAATCGGTGGAGATCGCGAGGGCGGAGGGTAGACATCATGTCCTGAGGGCTGGAGCTTTCTTCTTCCTCGTCGTCGGTTTCGTCGGTTGGGTTGCTGGATTCGTGACGGAAGGAGGGGAGAAGCCGGCTGGCTGCTGGGGAGTTATTCCCGCTGCGGCCAGGGAGGACGGTCTGGCGTCTGGTGTGGCCTCGGCCGTTGGGCGCTTTAGATGCTCGTCTAAAGCCATCGCCACCGGAAAAGATATCCTCGATGCACTCGTCTGCGGGGAGCTCGCCTGGCTGGCTTGCCCAGCTGGCGGCTAGGGCGCGGCGGTACATATCCTGTGCTTCAAACACGTCGCGAGATTTGCCGACCAGAGATGATGGGACATGACCGGTGGACTTGTTGCCTACGTCCACTGGTTCGAGGGCCTCGCCTGCTACAAAACCGGCGATACCTCCGAACACAGGAGCGGATTTGGGAGGAGGCGCGGCGTAGTTCCTTTCACCATCAACCTGGATCATGAGAATGCTAATTTTCAGGGTTGAGTTGATTTTTGAGTCCTGCATCAGGTAGCGGCGCATGACGCCGTCGCGAACCTCGGACATGGGGCTGGTGGTGTTGCTGTCATCTTCAGCTTCCGAGGCGTGGGATGAGCGGGGACTGCCGTCGAGACCTTCAGGAACTGTTGTGTTGCTGAGCGAGCTGCGTTTGCGGTGGTGGCTGCTAGCTGCTGATTTGAGGTCCCGGCTGGTGGGTGAGGAGAGGATATCCCGTAGGCTCGCCCCCCCGGGAATGATGCCGTCTCGAAGGATGGCCTCGCTTTCCTCAATATACTCGCTCAGGTTGAGGCGCACGATACCAAGGCTGATCTTCTCATCTCGCCCACTTGCGCTGGCGGTGCCGGGGCCGCTAAACTCCTGAAGCACTTCAAATTCAATGGGGCACTCCACCAGATTGCTGTTCCGGTCGATAGCAATGCGAACTGAGAAAACCCTGGAGTAGTTGTAATCTACCCGGTGATTTTGAATCGGACATTTTTGTGTGCGTCCCCGTTGCTCACTGTGTATGCTGTGCGGGAGATGCCATTTGATTAGTGACACTCCCGACACGAGTGGTACATTGTTGAGGTCGTATATCTACAACAGAGTAAGCCATGGCTTAGTCATTGGGAAATGAAGTTGAGGCTTACCTTGAGATGTACCTCGAACCTAGGCTGTGGAGAAAGGGGCGATGTTAGCTGTCTCATTGTCTCTCACCTTACTCGTAACTGCCAACTGGTGCACGAAGAAAGAACATACTTTTCGAGCTTTGCTAACTATAGGGAAGATGCGCATGTCAGCTCTCTAGGACCGTTATGACCAAGTGACGTAAAGCAACCCCGTTGAGTCGAAGTAGTAGAGTTAAGGTTGGTGCACGGTGGATGATAGTGGGTATCAAGATGTTGCGGCTCGTGTACTCGCAGAGTACTGTAGCAATGGTTGTGGGTGGGTTTTGCCAAACGCAAGACAATGAACAGTGAGCCGTAAAATGCCAGTGCAAACAAGATTGGCTGAAGACGTCGGAGGCAAGGGAGGTTGAACGAGACAAGGCGTCGAAGGGATGAGAAAGAAAAAAAAGGAGGAATTGCTAGTCATGCTTACTTAGGGATGCCATGACTTGTCACTAGCACAGATTGATTGATGCACATGAGACGAGATATTACTGGAACGCTGGCTTGCTGGCGGACCGTTTGGTCGAAACCGGAGGCTGACGTCGGGGCGCGACAGTCCAGGTTCGGTGACTTTCTTCCAGATTGAGACTATAAAACCGTATATCAGCTTATCGCCCGCGGCATTTAGTACAGTAGTACGGCGTAGGAATCAGGCAAGGTATCGTCAAACTGGGAATGTATCAAGGTATCGCCGGAAGCACGGAGACCGCGGAGCATTCGGCTTAATTCTCAATGGAACGTGTGTGGGAACGCAATGCGGGGAATTTGTGTATCTCATTCACTAACCTGGACTGTTCCTTTGCAACCGGTCTGATGGCTGTGTTAGAGCAAGTCGGCGTTTTCAATGGCAGGCATTGCAATGCTTCTAAAGAGATGGTTGAATCACACCAGGCTGCGTTGCTGAAACTTGCTTGGTCGTTGGCTGGTAGTGCCAAGGGTTTGGGCGTGGGCCATTGGTAGGGATACCGCCCTTGCCAGGGAGCGGCCGGAGGTGTAGCTTGGGACGAGGGGCACGCCAAGTTGTTCTGGGCCTAGTGCAGGGACCAATCTGATAAGATAAGAGCTCCAAAATTCATGGTTCAAAGTTAAACAGTGACACTCATTTCCACGCCAAACAATCTCGACGCCAAACTGAATTGCTTGGGTCACGACCGATTGGGGGACTCAAAAAGATGATGAAACGGAAAGGCCCTCCAGGAGGAAGCAAGGACAGCCAGGGACGCCAGCCAAATCCACGTAACAACAAGCGCGTCAAGTTTCAAGATGCGCGCAACATTCGCACACAGCCCTCCGATGCCGCCCTTGACGATGGCAGGCTCGACCTGAACAAATTCCTCAATGCCCGCGAGTTCGAAATCAAGGCTCTCGAAAGGAGCATGACCAAATGCAAGGCCATCAATGCCACCCGAGTTTTCCAGATGGTGCCCCGCGCGATGCGGCGGAGGACAGCAAGCCACAATGTGAAGAGAGTGCCCAAAAGGCTGCGTGCTCAAGCGAGGAAGGAAATGCTGGACGATAACACACCAACAGTCGAGTCGAGAAAACGAAAGCCCCGCACAACCCGCGCCCGAATACGTGCCGAGACCATGAAGAAGCTGCGATACCTGGCCGACAAGAAGAAGAAAAAGAAGGCTAAGAAGGCCGGCGGCGATGGGACAGCGGAGGAGGTGCACACAAAATCCAAGGGAGCGGTAACAACAAGGGCCCCTCGACCGAAGATACGACGAAACATGCTGAACGAGCCACCGAAAGCCGACTCCAAGTTCAGGAAACGACAGATCAACAAGACTTGGCTACCAACCCATCTATGGCACGCGAAACGGGCGACCATGACGAAGCCAAACAGTCCACTCTGGAGATTTGCTATTCCGCTTACATCGACGGCCAAATGCTACCGACCAACACATCGTGCTTCTGGCCAAAAGGGGGTTATGGCGTGGGACATGAGCTACATGAGCACGGTAGGGGTTTATGGTACGGCCGACTGTATTGAACGAACGTTGCGGTCCTTGGGTCTGGTACAGGAAGGTCTTTGGAACGCAAGGGGTAAGAAATGGAGGGCTGGCATTCGAAAATGGACAGGTACCGTCAGCAGGCAACAAAAGGGCTCGAGACGCGATATCGGACCAGCAACGATAGTTTGGAATCCGCAGCCACCTGCAACAACTTCGGACGGCATGGAAATTTCCAACCGCCCCAAGAAGCCCCAAAGACAGATTCTTATTCGCACCCATCCGTCCTGCTTTCTCGAATTGTTTGATGAATTACTCAAACTAGCAAAGGGCCAGAAGCCACAGCTTCATGTGGAGGACCTACGGTTTGAAATTGGCAGCATCGAGTTAGTTGGGCCAGGCTCTACCGAGACATTGTTGGGCATACTCGAACCCTTTCACGAAACGCCCGAAGCAGCCGAATGCCATGCTGACGTCTTCCGCTCTCTCACTGGAGTAACAAATCCAGCATCTCTGCCGCAGGATGCAGTTCTTGCTTTCTCTGCCAAAGACCCGCGCCTGGCCTATCCTCCGAAGCAAATTAAGATACCCAGTGGAGGTGAGCAGACACTTCTTAAGACGCTTACAGAATGGCCGGTCGACGAGAACCAAAAGCCATACAATATCTTTGATCGAGAGAGTCGCTACCAGGCTTCGAAAATGCCATCACAAAAGTCGGTCAACCGCCGGAAAGGCGCGAATGCTCCTGGAGAGCCCATCAAAGTTACCGCAGCGGATCCCCCAATTCCTGTCATGTTGCTTGCCTCGAGGCCTGGCACAGACGGACAGGCCCAAGGTACGTGGACACTGTTGGCTCCATGGAAATGCATCCAGGCTATCTGGTACTGTTTGATGCACTATCCACTCACAACCGGCGGCAATCCTCGGCTGGGAGGATTGGAGGAGCAGAGGCAGATTGCCTTTGAACACGGGATTCCTTGGTTCCCGGGCGATTTTCCGGCAACGAGCGCCGGCATGAGCTGGGAGCTTGAACAGCGAGCTAAGAGGAGACTTGATTGGGATCGACGATCGAAGAGCAAAAGACTTGAGTGGAAGTCTCTTGACCTTGGTGCCGGTCGAAAGGGCGAGATCGGAGATGGTTTCGCCTGCGACTTTGAGCATTTGCTCGGGCTGTCAAAGATTAACGTTCCCCGAACCCAGGAGAAATCTGGTGCAGTGTCGATCCCGGATCCTGCCGCGGAAGCGATGGTGCTTGATCCTCCCGAGCCAGTGGCGGGCAGCGGGGAGACGCAAGGGCCGTCTCAATCTCCGCTGTCTAAAGTTGAGACGATCAGCCTGGTGACGAAGACAGCGTTTAACGCTTTGGCAAAGTCAGCAAGTGCTGAGAAGCCACCAGCCGGATCGATTGTCACCGTCGGCCTGGAGTTTGTCACGAGAGGAGTTGCCAAACCTTGTGCGAGGATCTACCGGCTGCCGAGTAAGCCTAGGGCAAGTGTGCTCCCGTCTACACAGGCGGAGGTCCCAGTTACGCCGGAGTCGCCTTCATCTGGTCTGCCATCTGATTTGAGAGAGCAATGGCTGGCCAAAGTACCATTGCAGTCATCCAATGCCAACAGCATTAACAAAAAGGGACGATCAGCAGCAGCCCCCCGTATGCCCGCTGGTGTCGACATGCAGACCCGCAAGCAGATTCTGGGCCAGTCATTATTAGCAACGGAGCTTCCCTATCCCAAGCCTGCTGCCAACCAAGTTGATTTTGGGGGTCACCCGCTGTGTCCCAACGAAGAGGACCTGATTGGGTTTGTGACTACGGGAGCGTTCAGCCTCAGCGAGGGCAAGGCTACTGCTATTGGATCAATCTCGGCGGGGAGGGCGCTCAAGACCTTACGAGAGACGGGTGTCCGGGAGGGGAAGTTTTGCGTGGTGCGCAACGCGGGAGAGGGTGTTGGCTGGCTGGCGAGGTGGGAGCTTGTTTGATGCAGCTTTTTGTAAGAGATCGCGATAAATAATTTACCTACTGTTTGAGCATGGGATTTCCCTCTAAATTGCAACGTTGGTGAGGGGGAGTTGAAAGCGAGCAAACAAACAAGCACCATGATGGCGTGCATTCGCAGTTTCAGGCCACCTTGGAAGCTTTTCTCAGCAGGGATGATCCCGAGATATGAGACATGCAGAACCTACGAGCCCTCGATTGGATTGACGACTTTACAAGCGGTAAGGTTTTATTTGGGTTCGGGAGGAGCAATCTGATCTTACCGGTCCAGGTAGAAATCGTGTATCTGATGGGGGCAAAGCTGCAAAGGAAAATGTGACGAGTCTATAGAGTTTCGGTCACCCAATCATTTTAACGATGGGCCGGGAGGGGGGGCAGATGATCACAATCATCACGTTGGGTTTTGTCATGTATACGGTTCTGTTGATGCTATGTGGAGTTTTTGACTCGTGAGACACATTTGGAGCGGTGGCACTTTGTCACACGATGGGGATTGGGCATCTGAAATAACACACCACTTTTCAGGTTCACATGAGTGGGGTGGATTGAGAGGGAAGGCAATTCCGATGCAGATACATGGTCCTGGGATGGGAATGCAGCATCTTTTACTTTTGTGTGTGAGCCTGTTGTGGTTTTTGTTCGGTTGGAGATGCCCCTGTTGCTGGGAAAAGTGAACCAAGCTAGCCGCCGCGGGAAAGGGATTATTGTCGTTTGAGGGTTGGGAGTTTTGCTCACCGGATGCAAGGTGTCGAATGTGGCTTGATAACTCGCAGGTTTTTTGCGGAGGTGGGCGTGGTGGATGAGTGGGTGGTGATTTTGGGACAAGTTGATCGGCAAGAGAGGGAGAGAGAGAGAGAGAGATAATCGTATGTATGTGAAGCACGATTTGGGATGTCTCAACTGACTGGCTGTTTTGTTGCTTGGTCAGACATTATGTGAGAGGGGCAGCCCTGGAGATCTCGGTAGAATTTCACTTTTATGATACAAAATGTTTTGATATTGGATGGGTGGTGATTAGAAAAAGGGGGCTTAAAGACAGATGTGGAGAGTGGACGATATCACCCTTTTAACACCGTTCCCATCTCTGCGCCCTCGGCCGAGCCAGCCGACGGTGGAGGGACGCAGGCGTGAGGCGCAACGTTTGACTCCGCACGTCGAATGCTTGGGTTCCAAAGTTGGCTGGCAGGCTGGTTTACCAAGTTCCCGGTTGGGTGTGCTTTGTCTTTGCCGCATCTCTCTATGCATATGTTGCCTCCGATGATTCCCTATGCCCAGAACCAACTACCGAGAAGTAGATTCTCCAGATTGCTAACCTGTTGTCTGATGAGAATTTTTCTCCTGGATTTAGTGTGAAATATTGGAAGAATCCATCCATATCGTACGACGTATTAGGAGCTCATGGGCAGACAGCCAGGACAAGGCCTTGTCACTGCGTAAGGTTCAATCGCCCGGCCCGGAATCTAGAGCGACCCCGTCCAGAGCCTATCACATTCGATGCACACCCGCGACCCTCCCGCTGTGATTCCAAGCCCAGCTCTTTCTCACTTCCCGTCCAGTCCAGTTTTCAAGCTGTCATCCCGCCCGCGGGCCACAGCCATTTCCTGCAAGTTGTACAACAAAATATCTTACTTCCAAACAAGACCCTCCCATCGACGCAATTGCTCGCCCCATTGCCCAAGCTCTCGGGCCGTGCCTGTGCGCGGATAGACAACAACTCTGACCTTGCCGACTTGGCACGATCGGCCAAGACAGCCCACCTGCAACCCCAAAAAGAGCCCTGTGCCTTTGTCCGGAAGCCGGATTGCGATTGCGATAACCCCACCCGGCCCCCTTCGAAAACGGCGGCTTCAACACACACCACCCACCATATGGGACCATCCAAGAAGAGGTCTTTTTCGCATGTCATGCCTCGAAAACTCCCAAAAAACACCGCTTGATTGGGTACCCGGGTGCCTTGTCATATTACTCGAATAGAAAAACTTGGCCATGGCGATGGCTCTCCCGACCTTGTCGCCCATTGTGAACAACTCGCACTCACCTGTCAGCCCTGTCGGCCCACCCGAGTTAGGCGATATCGAGTATCTTCACGACGTCCTGGGGCAACGCGACGGCAGGACAGAAGCAGATATCGAGTTGGAACTCATAACAAAGGCAGCAGCTTTGGGGATAGAGCTACCCATAGAAGGGGCAAGGTTGACGCTTGAGGAATCGCCTAGCGTAGACGAGTCAGATGATGCTTTTACCAGGCAACATGGGAGGACGGTGTCAACAAGTTCGAATGAGACGGTTAACTCCGGACTTGCATCACACCCATCCCGGCACTCGATAGTGTTGCCTGCTACCTTGACTGAGTCGGCTGCGAGGAGGAGGTCGCGGAGTTTGACCTTTTCGCAGTACGAGAAGTATCTAGGGCAAATCAACCCGGCTCTTGACCAGCCCAAGTTTATGAGGCCAAATCCCGATAAGACGGAGCGGTCGGTGGGGCTATTGGTCAGGTCAGGGACGAGAAAGGGAGTGAAGGATCTCAAGAGGAGTATAACCAGCAGGTTAAGAAGACGGAGAGCCACCCCTTCCTCTCTTACTCCAATGTAAGTGTCTGCTGTCACACTGCTACGTCATGACCAATCTCTAATAACCCCCCCTCCAGACCCTGCATATGCTGTCGCGAAGACTTCTCCCGCGAGAACAACACCCTCCAGACCCTCCCCTGCGGCCACACCTACTGTCAAGACTGCCTAGAAGTGATGATTGCCCAGTCCACCTCCGACGAGTCAAAGATGCCACCCCGATGCTGCACACAGCCCATCCCCACCTCCATCATCAAAAATGTCCTCCCGAGGGACAAGCAGCAACTCTTTCTCAAAGCCGTCCAGCAATACAGCACCCCCTGGGAAACCCGAATCTTCTGCCCCAACACCACCTGTGGGGAATTCATCCCCCCAACCCCCAAAATCGATCCTAAACACCCCTTTGAAGCGGTGTGCAAGTACTGCCGGACAAGAGTCTGCGTGATGTGCAAAAGGAACGCGCACAGACTAGGCCAGGACTGTCCGTCCGATCGGGAGCTGGACGCGGTCTTAAAGATTGGGGAGTGTTCGGGGTGGAGGAGGTGCTACAAATGCCGGACGCTGGTGGAGCTCGCGCAGGGATGCACGCACATAACGTGTCGGTGCAAGGCGCAGTTTTGTTACATCTGCGGTGCGGTATGGGATCCGTGTGTGGGATGTCCTAATTTCTGCAACGGGGAGGAGGAGCTGGAGAGGAGGAGGATGGCAGAGGAGGAGAGGCTGGCGGAGCTGGAGGCGGAGGAGCTGGCAAGGGAAAAGCAGGCGGAGCAGGAGGAGAGGGAGAGGCAGGAGAGGGAGAGGAGGACGCTGGAAAATGTCGAGTTTAGGATGCTGAGGCGGGAGCAGGAGGCGGAGATGCATCGGTTTAGGGGGTTTGAGCAGCGGGTGAAGGAGAGGATGAGGGAGAGGCAGAGTAAGAAGAAGATGGGGCTGGTGGAGAGATACGACGAATTGACGGAAAAGATGAGGGAGAGGCATGCGAAGACGGAGCAGCATTTGGAGGATAGGCAGGTTTTGGCAGAATTCGAGCTGCTGGCTAGTTTGGAGGAGAAGGAAAAGAAGATTAGGCTGAAGCTGAAGTACATGGAGGATTACTGCAGCGGTCGACACCGGCCGTCGACTAGTTCGCCGAGCACCGATCCTGAAGAGAAGAAGATGCCGAGGCGGGAGATCACGCTGAAGGATAGGGAGCAGCTGAGACAGCAGTATTGCATACGGGACGGGATGGAGAGGAAGCATCAGTCGCAGATTAATGTGCTGAGGGAGAAGCAGGCGAAGGCGCTGGAGGAGCTGATTGAGAGGCACGAAAAGGAGATGGACGCGCTGATTGACAGGCGGGCGGAGGAGATTGAGGATTTGGCGATCGAGTTTACGAATGAGGAGGAGGAGATGGTGGGGATTTTTAGGGAGAGGAGGAGGAGGCTGGAGTGGAAATGGGAGTTGGAGATGGAGGTGCTGAGGGTGAGGATGGAGAGGGAATTGGGGGTGGGATTTGTGAGGTTGGGGGGGCCCAAGTGGCCTGACGAACAGCAATATCTGCAGCAATTGCAGCAGCAAGTAATTGGGGGCCAGCAGCAGCAGCAACAGGAGTATATCCTACCTGTTGTGGAAGGGATGGGAAGGATAACTGTTGATGAGATTCAAGTTGAGCCTTTGGAGGCTGAGGTTGGGATTGCAAAGTAAACGCTCCCCTACCCGGCATACACACACCACCACAGAATTTTCTTGGACTTTTTTCTTCCTTTCTTCTTTTCGGTTTTTTGAGCGTTGGATGGTTTGGTATTTTCATCGCTTTGGCGTTCATTTGTCTGTTATGTGTGTGTTTACTATTGGGCATTTACATGGGGAAGGATTGGGGGAGGTTTGGTATCAATACCACGGGGGAATAGGAGCTTATTTGGAGGTGGGCTTTGGGATGGAATTGGAAATGGGAAAGTGCAGGCGCAATGAGAAAGTACTGAGGTGAGCGAGATTTTTTGATACCTATTAAGGAGAGAGAAGTTTGCATATAATGCGTTTTTTTTGGTCACACTATTTTCTAAGCATCTATACGACTATCTACTTTGGTTATTTAGTTTGCCTGCTGGCAGAAGAGATTATTATGTTATCTATGTTTCCCTTTTTTTCGGCTTTCAGTCTGGCATTGTGTCTAGATGGTTGAATCAAAACATCAACCACCATGGTGGGCGATGTTGGCCAGGAGAACAAAAATCCTTTTGCTAGACAGTTCATAATAAAAGTGACAACAGAGAATGCTTACTTGGTTACCTATACACACATGCTGTTTCTTGTCTGCGCCAGCTTTTTTTTGTTTCGCAAGGGGCGGGAACGGCTCAGACTGTTCAGATATCTCCATACAACCATCTTTAACATAGGTACACTGATCAAAGGCTTTTGGCTTGTATTTTCCTTGTGAAGCACAGCCAGTTCCAGGGCGGTTTCTTTGTTCTTCATATGACTGCCAACTCGTGGTATGCACCTGAGGCCCCGAACCCATCATGCAAGGGACTTCTTCTAGTCGTTGTTCTTAAATCGGCCAGCTTCACAGAGCATTTCTACAAACCAGTTTCTTGTCGGAGCGGGTAGTTTCTATGTTTTTAGTCCCCAAGACAACCTTATTGGCAAGGTAGATTCTCAAAAGTTTCGGTCACGTTGTCTAGACACTGAGAACCAACCATCTGTCACTGGGACTACCTGAGGTGGAGAAGATATCGCAGAATCGTCCTCCAGATATTCTAAGAAAAAGCCGAACATGCAGTGTGCCAGTCACGCGCTCCAGCGCACAAAAGAGACTGCCATGTTACCCAACTGACTCCAGCCTCCCAAAGCCTCTTCTGTTGCTGTTGACCAGTCAGTCGGAGCTCTCCCGCAAACATCATCACAGACGCTGTGCTCTGCTCGGCGATCGGATCCCTACCTATAGGTGTTTACCATGGACTAAACTGTTCATCGAGTCCCTACACCATACATGGTCTGGTTTTGGGAGTAAGAGGGCACGTGTGGTCCCAGGCAACGCAGGGCAAAGGCAAAGGTTTCGAGCTCTGGTCGCGTTGGTTTTAGGGAGGAGGTTTTTGCTTGCTTAAAGCCTCGCGTTCAAGGGGCCTGGAAGGGAGAGAGTGCGTGTCTGCCACCACAGCGTCTCCAATCTCAGCAAGACGAGTCGAAAGGCAAGGCAAGGCGAGGCTACTCTTGTCTTCTATTCACACCTAACTAAGATCATGTTTGGTCTTGTCGTCTTCATCGAAATTTTGGACCATTCCAACTTTCGACATTTGAGTCACATCCTCCACCAACTCCAACGCCATCATCACCTCATGTGGCTTCCCAAACACACAACCCCCCACGCACGCATACGCCAATGCCACGCATACCATGTATGTACTACCAACAAATCTTTCTCTTCCACCATGTTGTTCTATTTAGGTTAACTCCGCAAACACCGGGCGCTTGGAGATTGCTTTCGGCTTTGCTCCAGTGTTTACACGTACGCCGCAGGCTTTTGTGTAAATGGGGGCTTTTTGTACGACATATGGCTCGTTAGAATTACAAATACTTGAGAGTGTAAGGAATGTTTCGAAATTGAGTGGCTCGGTAAGGTGAGGGCAATCAAGGCAAACACACGGGGGGCTTTGTGATGTCCCTGGTGGCGGTAGAGGTGGTGCCAGGTGGTGCTGTTGATGGTGAAAAATGCAAATGGAAAATTGTCATGTGTGTAGAGTGTATCTAGTTTTCTCGGTTTGAGCCTGGCTTCGATTTGAGAATGCTCAGTTAGAGGGTAATTTGCGCGAAACTGAAGTTGGTGTTCGGGCAGAAAATACCCATCATTTGTTGACCACAAGCAAGCGCTTTGGTATGTAAGTGTCTATTATCGGAGACCGTCATGGCAAGATATCATCAAAACGGGAGCCCAAGTAGAGTTTTTGTCTGAACTCAACCAGGAAACACACGCTGTCATATCATTATTCATCATACGTATACCACTCACATATCATCGATGATACCTCTGTGTTTAAACCTTTGTCTCTGATAGATGCAGACCGGCATCACAAATACACCGACCTCACCCAAGGTACTAGCAACCTCATATCAACGTCCACCTCTCGGCGCTACCCCCTTCCCGTCGGGGCTAACAAACCCCCATATTAAGTCCCATCAACCCTATTATAGCATCTCCCTTGATATACACCCGTCACGCGTACATTACCCGGCATGCATACATCGCCGCCCAACAAGCATACAAGCCAAGGCAACATGAAGCAGCCGATGGCAATGTGCACCAGCCCTACAAAGGCAGGAGAAGCAGCAGGAGGCGGCGTAGAATAGTCGAGTGACACTGTACCTATCCCATACTTGGCTCACCGCATTCCCTCCCGCCTTGTCCGTCCGCTCTCAAATCCTCCCGCGTGACTCGGCATTTCGCTGTTCGAGATGGACCGCCGTCTACTCTGATACCTAGCTACATACACCTGACAAGGAGATGTCCCTCCCTTTCCTTCCTTTTCCCGTTATCGCCTTCAAGCCCGCCGTGTCACTCGCCCCCCCCCCCCCCCCCGATTCGCCTCGCTTTGATCCCTTGCGGCCTGCCCCTCGGGTCCTTTCCGATGGATGACCGTTATTTACCGTGTACCGTTGGACGGTCCGAATCTAAATCCTGCCCCGGTTATCGAGATAATGAACTGGTTACTTAGCCGGGTAGCCAGCTCATGGTATCTCGGATTCTTGCCGCCAGACATAACCCAGGCTTTATGAACATGAGGCGATTACCAACCCGGGAAACTAGCTCGCCATGTGGTATTTTTCTCAGGTCCCGTCTTGTTACTGTCTATCCTCCGTAACCCGGAGCGATGGGATATCTATCTATCTATCTATCTACTGAGAACTTATAATACCCAAGCAAAGTCAAAGCTTCAGGTACATATCAACCTGAAAGATCAAACATCAAGGCCCCAACCTGGTCTCGATCCAGGCAGATCATGAACTTACTTCGCCTCAGGAAAAACTCTAGTAAAAGTTCCGGCTGTAGCCGCGCGGTCTTTTGATGGCTATGTAGATATGGGTGGGCACGGTGGGTTCGTGATCTTCAATATGGCATGATCCGCCATACTGCTTTGACGTTCTGGAACTTCTTTTTCGGTTGGGAGTTTTTCGGGACGAGACGGGGCTGCCCTGGTTAGTTGCCCTCGTGCAGGCAAAGATCGCACTTTCGGATGTAAAGGGCTTGGTACATAGTCTAACCAATCTAATTTTGTCCGTTGTTGTTGTTGTTGTTATTATGTCCAAGCCCAACCTGCTCTCGTACTCGTGATGCCTTGAAAACTCCAGCACACACACATACCTACAGCGATAGCCTTACTTCGTGGCGGCGGCACAAATCAACAAGGTCGTCTTTCACCCCTTTCCCCGCATAGACAGGCATTGCTTTGACCTCTCCCTTTCCCTCCTCTTTTTCTTGAAGTTCTGTGGCTTTCTAGTGGTATCTCACCCCCGTGGTTTTCGTCGTCGTCGGTGACCTGGGCCCAGGGAAAGGAAGAGGCACAGGGGCTAGTCACTCGGGAAGGATTCAAACCCCATCCCCCTTGCTCTTTCTCGAAACAAACGCGTCAAACACACACACCACCAGAGAGCGCACAAATCACCGCGTCCCAACGGCGTTTATCTCGGCAGCATTAGACCTGCGCGGGAGTTGCATTAGAAACTCATGACAAGTCTGCCTGTGGCGTGTAATTCCCCCCGGCAAAGCATTCGAAAAAGCTTTGACTGGCCAACAACAGCACCACTTTGTCCCTGTTATAGAGAGTTTTATCCAAGAGGCATGGTTCTTCTTCGTAAAGATATCTGTTCCGGTTGGCTAGAGCGCAAATACTCCATAACCAAGGATGTGTTCGTTGTTGTTGGCGGTTGGTGTGGATTGTGGATATCAAACTACGCAAATCCCATACCCACTACCCATTTCCTTAGGGCATGTCCAGAAACCAAGAAAAATAGAAGCTCGCCTCGCAAGATACTGGCTTCTCAATTGAGAGTCGAAGAAGGGGGGGATGGGGGGTTTGAAAGATACTGAAGAGGTTCTACCAGACCCGTTTTCGAAGGCCTTATTGACAATCTTGTAAGGTCTGTCAACTATCAACTGTCTTTGAAGGCACATCCAAGCTTATTACGAGGCCTGTCTGATAATTTGCGGTAACACCTGCATTTGTGTGTCCAGGACGTGATTATCAAGGTGCTGACCTCTTCGTCCGGCTACACTTGTCCGTGGGTTTGACAAGGTTCTCCGATTTGTTCACCGGTAGGGAGCTTGGCTTTTTGCTACCTTATCCGTGCCAGTAAAGATCAAAGAACTTTGACAACAATGATAATGGCACGCTCCTTCCCCCCCCCCCCCCCCCCCCCCCCCCCCCCCCCCCCGCGGGGGGGGGGGGGGGGGGGGGAGAGAGGGGCTGACAATGAACAAAGCGGAGAATTGAGTATTTCGATATGGTGTGGGACCGACAACTGGTTACACACACAAAATATCGACAAGGAAGTGTGCTGAGTACAAAAAATGGGGAGGGTTTAATTACATCTAGCTACGAAGGAAAAGAAAAGCAAGCAAGCAGCTCACCGCTCAGGGAACTAGGAGATGGGATGGGATGGTACTGAATGATGAAAGTACCCTACTTAAACCTGCTCGGAGATATTTCGAATTTAGACTGGCAGCGGAACTTGGGGAAAAGAGGTGTGACACCTTCCCCCTCCCTCCCTCCGGATGGTGTTCAGAGCTTTCTTGGCAAATTAAATGAGCCTTTGGCTTTGCTTGTCATCGCCAGGACAGGAGTTGTTTGTACTGGCTGGGCTATTTACTGTTTCAGATATACATTGCCCAGTAGATATCTATCTAACCTCATAAGTAAGATCAAAACATCCCGCTACTCAGTGCTTGAAATTGGATGGCACATCAAGTGGGCAACAATACAGCACCATCATTACATATTAGTGTGTTCTCTTGGCTGCCACGGTTATGGTTGTGATACCTGCCTGTCAACCCAAGTTCATAGATCATTTGAACCCCCAGCTAGCTCACAACTTTGTGTGATCGTGAAAAATTGCCCCCTGTTGTTTAGAACCAAGTGAGCGGGTTGTAACTTATCAGTAGAAACTGGAGCTCAAAAGTAGGTAATGAGGCACCTTGGTCATGGCATTCGCCCCCCTATTTACCCCTTTTTGGTTCACGTTCGGAGAGGACAACCCAAGGAGGTCAAACCATGAAGGCCCCTGCTACCCAGCCGAAGGAGGTGTTTTGTGAAACCTTACAATCACACTACTCGTTTTTGAATATATCAAAGTTCAATTAAACTCAAGAGAATTTTCTCCCGAGAATGGCAGCATCCATATCTTATCATAACCTGACAACAAACAAGGAAAAATTGAGCTGCTCGCTCCCACTCTGCTCTGTGTTCTTCAAGAGAGAGAGGTACATATCCAAAATCCGAAATGATAAATATACAAGTAGTCGTTGGACACGTCATTTCCGCTGGCGTGCTGGTATCTCCCACCCAAATACTTTCCCATCCCTTGAAACCAACCAGGATCAACGCCATCCATTCACTCCCTCTCCCATCTCCTCATTAAACCTCGACCCTCTATATCATAGTTTACAAAGCATAATTCTCCGTATGTAAAAAGATCTCCTCCAGCATGTCATCCCCCCAAATCTCCGCCTGCAGCCTCGCGACCGTATTCGCCACACCCACTCTCATCGCCGGAGGGCCACAAACAAAAACCGCCGTTCTTCTCCCCAACACTCCCCTCCCATCCGGTCCTCCCGTTGCCCACTCTTTAAGCATATACCCCAGATCCGGCCTCCCATACTCCACCGACCAACCCCCGTCGATTTCATGGGGAACAGGGAACGCAAACCTCATAAGATTGCGCTGGAACTCGGTCGGTGTCTCGGGAAACCCAAAATCAAACCCTGAGGGAGGGCCAAAGTGGGAGGTTGGTCTTGGACGGCGGGCGGCGCCGCCAACGTCTGTGCGGAGGTGAGCTAATTCTGGCGGGCGGACGGGGGCGGTGGAGGGTTCAGCTTCTGGTGCTGCTGCTGGGGGGGAAGGGGTGGTCTGGGCAAACGGCTCGGTGCTGCCGGACGAGTCGGCGTGTTGGTGGCCGAGCTCGCTGGTAGTAGGGCGGGCGTCAATGCTACCGCCGCTGCCAGCTCCGCTAGGACGGGGGTCGGATTCGGAGAGGATCTGGCTGTATCGCTTGCGGCCGGCTGGGGGCGCGTATTTGAAATGTGGAGCGGCAGTTTCCCGGGCCAGAGGGGGGAAGTGAAATTCACCACCTGGCTCGCTCTTCTTTGTTGATGATGCTTTGCTGGAGGGGACAGGGGGTTGTAAGTATTGTTGTTGATGCTGTTCGCCCCCCACCGGCTTGATTTCGTCGTCGCGGCCTTCGAGTTTGCGGAGAGTCTGTTCCGCCGTGGATAGTCTATTGTTATTATTTGGGGGAGGTCCCGGTGGTGGTGGTGGAAAGGTATGTGGTTGTAAGTATTTTTGCTGAGGAAGGGCTGTGATGCGGTCCTCGTCCTCAGCACGCAGCTCCCGCTCTCTTTCGGGGTCGCCCTGTGCCTCTGACATGATCAGGGCGCTATTGCGTTTGCTAGCAATGTTGGCCACAAAACCATCAAGCTTATCGTGGAATACGTTGCTGAGCGGCCTGGGAGCACGGCCATGAGGAATACCAGAATTTGGTGGCTTCCGGACCGACGCGGTAACGAAAAACTTGCAGGTGACACTCTCAGGGGGAGCAGCTTCGCGGCAAATTCGGAGCTCTTCCCGGAACCAATCCATAGCCTCGAGCCGCTTGAGCGACCAGACTACAACGATCTTCTTAGTGATGGCCTTGCCGTCGCGCATTCGCTTGATCAAGTTTAGCAGCTGTGACATGAGCGATGTAATACCGCTGCCACCAGCAATGAGGATGCAAGTGTCAAACGCGGCGAGTTCTCGGCGCATACCACCGTATGGCCCATCGAGGAATGCGCGGTAGGTGTGGAAAGGCCCCTTATCAATGGCTGTCTCGAGCACCTTCTTTGTGAAGCCCCCATATGGCCTGAACACCAACACACAGTCCCTGTATTCCTCGCCGTATTCCGATGGAAAGTCTGCGCTGCAGAGAGATGAGATCGTGAAGGGGTGGTTCTCAAACATGGAGATGCCTGGCATACGCAGATACACATATTGGCCCGGCTTCCACCTCATCTGAGTCGGGATGGTGATCTTGATGGCATTCTCCGTCATGATGTTGATAGCCGCCTCGTCTCCAATCAAGAATGACATGCGCCATGGCTTGGTCCAGTTCAGCTTGCAGAAACGGTACAAGTTGCAAAAGACAATGATGGCCACAGTCGCATATAGGTAGGCCCATGATATCAGAAAGTTCTTAGTATGCCAAAACAGCACACCGACGTAAATGTAGCCGACTGGGATATGGAGCAGAATAAAGACTTCGTATGCTTTTCTCCGGAATAGCGGAAGTGATCCCACACAAAGCCATCCCAGAGGGACCATGCAAGCAATTCCAGATCCATAGATGATGCCGCTGCCAGGAGGAAATAGCGCCTCGAAGACCTCCATGCCACCATCTTCCCAGACCGGCTGGACGTAGAATGGAACCATGTGGATCAGTGAGAGAAACAAGCAGAGATAGCTCAACCAACGATGAAACACGTTGAGCCTCTCAGGTCCAATGCCGGTTATTAGCGTAATAATATTGGCCTTGGTGCTTGTAGCAATGATCCATGGTGTCATGGCAACGGCGATCATGCCCGAGCGAATGGCGACAGGTGGTGATCCGAACCGAATGCTTTGCCAGTAGAGGGGCTGCTGCAAAAAGCAGTAAACCGTGACAAAGGCCAGGGCGATAAAGGCGCAACCAAGCACTGCAAGTGAGGAAAAGGTGAAGCGGTGTTTCCTCCAAACAATATCTGGCACTGGCCGATAAAAGACCCATCGGAACAAGGCCAAGGTATCGTTGATAAATCCAACAGACGAGAAATGCGCTTTTGGTTTGAAATTCTTCTCCTCCTCGGCCTGCTGCTCATCGGGGAAAAAGTGTCGTCGTGATTCAGCTGCCGTCTGCGTCGTTGCCCCCGTCGCCAAAGCAGCTGACCTATCCCACTCCGGTTCCATGCTGTACAGCTGCTGAAAGTGCTTCTCCATATCCTGCTTGTATATCGCCTGCCGAATCTTGTCCTGCCAGTAATGCCATGCCCTCATAAACAACGTCAGCCCTCCCAAAGCAAGCGCAAAATACGTCCAGCCCAACCCATATTTCCCCGACTGTGACCACGGGTCTACTGTGAGGGCTTGTACTAAGCCGGGTGGACTGTTCGGTAAGAGCGGAATATTGATCCGCTTCACTAACCCACTCAAGGCCTCAACGGACGCGTCGGCTGCGCTTCGTAACGCTGGTCGCACGTGTGAAGCCATGTTGTGATTTGTGTATTGATTGTGCGCGTACGGGCGCGGGAGTGTGACGGTCCTTGTAGAACGTAACCTCGATCTTGAAATAACGTCGGGATACGAAAAAGAAGCCGATCTGCCGGCAACGGCCGCCGGTCAGGCAGCAAGTCGAGGAATACCGGACCCCCGATCAAGATATTAGAGCATTTAGTAGAGAACGTGGGGCACAACTAGACGGGCCATGAGGATGATGAAAAGGGTGTATTAGGGGCGACCGTCGGGAAGGAGCCGGGAAGGACGAAAGACGGGGATGGATGGACGGGGCGGGAGGCGCGGGAGAGGGGCGTAGAGAGTTATTATAATGCAGTTATCTCCAATGTTGGTGTGGGGGAGTTGAGTGTGGGTGGGTGGGTGGTGGATGAGAAGCTGCAAGTCCAAAGTCCCGTCAGGTCCAGGTTTCTTCCACGGACAATTCCAACCGCCGCGCGTGTTCTTCTCGAGATGCAATCACAGTACTGGGTTGTTGGGCTCGAGATGTTCAAATGCTCGCCCGAGGCGGAACAGAATCAATATCAAGTCAGGAACAGGAAAAGTCGGACCTGGCAACTGAAGGATCCAGCGGTTGACTGTGCCTTAATATTGGTCAATCAATGTTCTGGGGTGCGTGGTGCTAGGTGCAATAGCTCACGGCTGCTGTCGCTGCACACCTGCATGTCACACGGTACGTCGACCCGAATCGGCAACGACCCTTGACCTCGGGCGCTAGGTATAGGCTTGGCTGGAAAATGGAAGAGGAGAAAAGCAGAGCGCAGAGGAAAGAAAGGAAAAGACGGCCTGTTGGGGGCTGCAAGAAAAACTCGATCTCTGCGCGGCGATCTGCGAGTGTTCGGCCCCGTTATCGCGAGAGGAACCAACAGCAAGCTGACTGCTTGATGACAACTGTCGGCACTCGTGGAAATGTACGAGATGTAGGACAAGTTGCTTGTCCGAGACAAAACCACGCAGTTCTCAACGTGCACGCATGCCGAAAGGATGCTGTCCTCTTCTGTGGCTCGGGCAGATGTGATGAAGACTTCTTCCAAGCACGACGGATACATCCGACTTATCGAATCCGTCCACTGAGAGCGGACAATTACCTGTGCTTGGCAACAGGGAGTCATCAGCCATTGTGACCATGGCCGGCTTTCGTGCAGCAGGGAAACGACATGTTCGTCAAGATGCGGATTGCGAACTGAGAATGGCGCATTCTCGTTCCCCACCCCTTTTGGACCAAGACCCCAATAAGCGAGTAATTAATGTGGCTGTCCAACTGTTGGTGAGCTTTGTTGTGATACTCTGGATGGTCACCACACAGTCGTCGAATGGCGTTCAAGCATGGCTGTGATGGATGAGCAAATGACGGCGCAGTGCTCTGAGATCTTGAGAAGGGCACAGTGGGGTTCCCCATGCAAGTTCCCATAGCGGGGAACAGCAGGGGCAATTGCAGCCTGGGCGGGTAAATAAGCCTCTTGATTGGATGCTGACCTCGCCGGCCTCTCACCCGCGTTCTCGGACTCAAGCTTTTTCCCACGTCCCCTCTTGATGCAGGGGATCTGGTGAACCTCACTGAAGATGGTCGAGGCAAGAGTGGCAGCAGGATTCCAGAACGGCGACTCGTGGCACTGAAGATGCTTTGTCCAGTAGCGGTGGTGTCCTGTGATGCGTGATGTCCGTCAGCTGCTGTGTCTCTCAATGGTGCCAGACGGGCATGTCAAGAGGTGACCCCAACTGCGGCCGCTCTCTGGTGAAAGCCATTGTATAATCAGGTACGAGGGAGGGCTTCAGTCGGCTCCGGCAATTTGGGTCGGCCGTCTTTTGATGACCGCCTGAAATCATGTGCCTAGGAGAATAAATTGAAATGAGGCAATTGGGGAGATCTGGTAACAAAATATAGCATCTGTTTGGGTCAACAACGACCTGGGAATCAACACAAAGTCAAGCCCAGGACAGTGCGGGAAACGGGAGCTGAAAGAAGCCAAGCAACCAAGTCACCCCCAGCACGGAACGTCCCGTTCGCATTGACCTTATCTTGGTGGTCCATGCGCTGTCAAGCACTTGATCAATCACCAAGTTGGATGCTTGGATCTCATTTCATCTGATTTCATGCTGCTCCATTGACACAGCTCAGATGCATGAAAACTACGACTCCAAACCGTCTTCTATTTATAGACTATCAATAAAGATGTCGGCTCTGATCGCCGATAAGACAGAAGGGCTCAGCGCGCAAATCTGCGAGAGCGGAAAGATGATTTCATAATCACAGGTGCCTTACCTATTTCACAAGGCAATGAATGCTCTTTGTCACAACCTTGACCATATTACTTCTTCTATTCCATTTTCTCTCGCGAAATCCGGACAATTACATTATGATTTCCAACACATAGAAATCTCACTAACATTGAAAAACACTGCTCACTGTTCGTCACTCCTCAAAAACCATTACACCAGCTCATTCGCCATAAGATACTTCAGTCTTCACCCCCACGTCGTTGACAGAAAGATACGTAGAGACTGCGACGCTATTCAGATGCACCGAAAGGCAGGTCAAGAGGACCAAAAAGATAGTTGATAGGCCTTCGGGATAGGTAGTTTAAACCCCAGGTCACTATCTTTCAACGCCTCTTGACTATATTTTAGGGCGTCTCCATTTCTGTCCACGGTGTGACTCCCTCAGCGCGCCTCCATCCTCGTCACCAAGTCCGACTTGAGTGCCGGTTGTGTGGTTCTCTGGGCCATGAAAAGGTACTGCAAAGTCATGACACGCATCGCTTCTCCTGTCGGGTTCTACACCCCAGCCTCCGCCACTCTCTCAGGTACCTCTGGCACGGCATTCGGAGCAACCTGATAAACAAGATCGTGAAGGCCGAAGCCTGTATAGCCCTCTGAGACTTGTTATATCTCCTAAACCCACACCCAGGGCTGTGAGCCCCCGCCCGAGATCGAGCTTGAAGACCCTCACCGGGGCGGCCATATCAAGCAAGCCAATGTGAATCCGCCGCCGTAGTGCTCCGAGAGTGTCCCCTCGTCGATGTCAAAGGGATAATAGGTTGCTGATATTACGACCAGTTCCTTTCCGATGTCCTGGGTCTTGACTCTGTTTGTTTCTCTGGCAAATTACTTAAGGGCATGGGTGTGGTTGCTCCTCTGTGCCATTTTATATCAGTTTCTGGAAAGTTAGTGGGCTTCATCGATGAAGGCTCTGCGGAGATAGTTACGTCGGGCGTAGCAGATCAGCCGCTGGAATATTTGCTCACCAGGTATGGTTCGGAGGAGAGTATTGGGAATGGATATAGGCCCACGTTAATGTTCGGCATTCTGGCTTCAGAATATTCTACCAAAACCCGGACGAGTGTTTTCTTGCTACTCTCAGGCGGTCCGCATGGAGGCACGCCTGGTGTTGTAGATCGGGAAATAATTCCCGCTGTATTGAAGCTTTGGGGTCGTGGCCGGTGAGAGTAAGGCTTCGAAGATGAGTAACGATATTGGCGTTAATATGAATGTGCGCAATGCTTGTTGGAATATCACCTGGTGATGGTTAGCTAGGCTCCCGGGACGAGAAGCCGCAAAATACGGTTAGGCTAAACCTACGAGGATGCAATGGACAGCCTTTAAAGCGACCTCGTTGTCTTCTCGCTTCTATGATTTGCAAGGAGAACACAGCCGCCATGCTTGTAAAAGCTGCTCGAGGGTAGATAGGAGGACTCGCATTTCCAACATCTACGCCAATAGGAAATATTCCCCAAACTCGGGTAAGGCCCCAGGTGAAGATGACTTGCTCGTGTTTTCTGACCCAGATTCACTGCAATTGAAGTCGTAGGTCTTGCACTGGCGTGATGTTCTTCATCTGATAAATACGCATCGAAGGGATCAGCCTGGGCAAACTTTAGTAGTGACTTATCGAAAGTGCTGGAGTCCCCAGCTTCTTCATTTTATTGTGAGATATCCTGGATGACTGCTAACGGGTATGAACCTGAAAAAGGACTAGCGATATTTCGCTTTTTGGAGCTAAACAAACATGAAAACGCATGGGTCTGATATCAACTCCCTTATAAGAGTACGGTGGGTTGATACGAAGTTTGCGATCGAAGTGCTGGTACATATGTACCTAGGTATACAGAGAGGTATCTTACACCGAGAACAATGCTCGTATTTCCTTTCCTCAATGACACACTCAAGGGTGAAAATAGAGTCTTTGCCAACTAGCCTGGGCTTTCCCATGCTGTAAGCGGTCACCTATGTGACACCGCATGTTATGGAAAGGGGTCAACTACAGAAAACAGTTGAGGTAATAGATGGGTAGCATTATAAGGGGTGACAAATTCTCTATCAACGGAACTTGCCTGGCTATTGTAAAAGGCTAGCGGTACGACACTTAATACCGTGAAGGGGTATCGTGTGTAGACAGTAGAGGGCTACCAGTCCATTCCCACTAACAGGTGCCAACAATCCAATGTAGACGAAGAACTTAAGATTTACCATTCTTTCAGGCTAGTCAAAATCGCCCGTGGTATCTCATGTTCAATGGTTCATGTTGTACAACCCAAAGTCACGGCAGGATGATTCTCCCGAGATACACTTACGGAAATGTCTAAGATCACATCATTCATGCCATTTTCCGAGCACTATCTACTTTAAAACTTCATTCAACGATATCAAGCACAAAATCATCTCCACCCACCTACACCTGCATGTTCATTCAGGGGTCGCGTATAGCCCTAACCCCAGCCCAAGTAACGCCCTACTATTTTCCGTTAAGGTCACTTTCCAAATATTTCAAGACACATCGGTATATTATGTTGGTGATAGAGACGAGAGGGAAGTGTAGCGTTTAGCACCATTGATGACCTCCCTGTCTTGTACTCTAGCCCCTCTCAGCGGCATACCTGGCAGTGGCTGGAGTTCTTCACCGTGTGGACTAGATAGGTTACAGGCATGGTTGATTGAAGCGCTAAAAGTTCTTTGTTAGTCGAAAACTCAAATCGACAGTCCCAATCGCGAACATGGGCTCCCTCTAAAACACCTATCGAAGTTGAGTACATACCAATACGAAGGAACCGTCCTGGTGGATACATTATTACCAACATGCCACATTGTCACGATCTAAGGATAATTATGGGCCTTAGGAAGCAGAGAACCAGTAAAGCTCAGGAGCGCTCACATTCTGTCATTAGGAACCAATCAGGAGTGGACCAAGGGACCGTGGTGGATCACACGGTCCTCAGTCCCTGAATAGCCAATTAGGAGAGGACCGTGTACCGGTGAGTTCGGAACGGTCCTTGGTCCTGCGATGTATATATATGGAGGAACTGGCCAGTGTAGACAGTTCTGTAGTATGCAATGCACATCGTTAGTTCTAGGACCAAGCACTATCGAGACAATTGTGTTGCAACCTTGAACATGGGTGGGCGCAGAGTCAGTGGACGAACCAATGGGAGGAGAACATTACGATGCAAGGGAACCTCGCAGACAGCCAATCAGAGGTGGACCGATGGAC